>JAJAGP010000819.1:248011-265158 GCA_025084515.1 Ancistrus triradiatus | reverse complement strand
TTTTATTTAAAGAACAGGGATCTATCAAAGTCTGCTCTTCACAACACACGTTTGTGGAAGTGTACCATGGCACGAACAAAGAAGATTTCTGAGGACCCCAGAAAAAGAGTTGTTGATGCTCATCAGGCTAGAAAAGGTTACATAATCATCTCTAAAGAGTTTGGACTCCACCAATCCACAGTCAGACAGATTGTGTACAAATGGAGGAAATTCAGGACCATTGTTACCCTCCAAAGGAGTGGTCGGCCAACAAAGATCACTCCAAGAGCAAGGCGTGTAATAGTTGGAGAGGTCACAGAGGAGCCCAGGGTAACTTCTAAGCAACTGAAGGCCTCTCTCACATTGGCTAATGTTAATGTTCATGAGTCCACCATCAGAAGAACACTGAACAACAATGGTGTGCATGGCAGGGATACAAGAAGAAAGCCACAGTTCTCCAAAAAGAACATTGCTGCTCGTCTGCAGTTTGCTAAAGATCACGTGGACAAGCCAGAAGGCTATTGGAAGAATGTTTTGTGGACGAATGAGACCAAAATAGAACTTTTTGGATTAAAAGAAAAGCATTATGTTTGGAGAAAGGAAAACGCTGCATTCCAGCACAAGAACCGTATTTCATCTGTGAAACATGGTGGTGGTAGTATCATGGTTTGGGCCTGTTTTGCTGCATCTGGGCCAGGACGGCTTGCCATCATTGATGGAACAATGAATTCTGAATTATATTAAAGAATTCTAAAGGAAAATGTCAGGACATCTGTCCATGAACTGAATCCCAAAAGAAGGTGCAGCAAGACAACGTCCCTCAGCACACAAGCCGTTCTACCAAAGAAGGGTTAAAGAAGAATAAAGGCAATGTTTTGGAATGGCCACGTCAAAGTCCTGACCTTAATCCAATCGAAATGTTGTTGAAGGACCTGAAGCGAGCAGCTAATGTGAGGAAACCCACCAAGCCGGTGTGCAGGACTGATCAACAGTTACAGGAAATGATTAGTTGCAGTTATTGCTGCACGGGGTTGTGGGGTTATTCACACCAGATACTGAAAGCAAAGGTTCACATACTTTTGCAACTCACAAATATGTAATATTGGATCATTTTCCTCAATAAATAAATGACCAAATATATTTTTGTCTCATTTGTTTAACTGGGTTCTCTTTATCTACTTTTAGGACTTATGTGAAAATCTGATGATGTTTTAGGTCATATTTATACAGAAATCTAGAAAATTCTAAAGGGTTCACAAACTTTCAAGCACCACTGTAATAGCTCGTACACGAACCTTACATAATGACTGTGTGGCTGGTAAATAAACTCTGTCTTCTGAAAGTGGAAGACTTGTTAAAAACATCATGTAATAACATCACTATATTTTGTCTTTCAAAAACAAACAAACAAACAAAAAAAAACTACTTTCCATTCTGTTTCCACCTCAATTTCAGTCAAGAATGTTTATTTTAGTGCATCACTAGTCCTTAGTTGACTTTTAAAAATGATATATCGATGTAAAATCTGTTCATTCTGACTGTGTTGGATAAGAATGATGGTTAGGATGACATGATATTTTAAATAAAAGTTTGACTTTTCTCCTCACCTCGTTTCTCCACTCGTATGTTTCTGATCCAGGAGCCATGAGGGAAGGTCTGCAGTGAGCAGTGGTATCGTCCCAGATCCCGCTCGCTCACGCTGCTGATGGAGATGCTGCCGTCCATCGGGGAACTTCTGAGGAACTTCACCCTGCCGTCGAACCCTTCGATGAAGTTCACGCCATAATCGGGGTGAAACACGGCCACAGGAGATGACTCGCCCTCTTTAGTCCACGAGACCATGCTGAAGGTGCCGTTCCAGGGACACAGACAGTCCAGCACCATCCCGTCCTTTAGCGCCACCGTGCTGTCCTTCTGCTGCTCCGACACTGAGACGCACACCAGGTCAGCGTTACTCACGTCTGATCTCACCAATGCAACCCCAAACTCTTGTTTTTGTTTCTGTTAATCATGTTGGTGTTTCACTTCTATAAAACTGCACCTCAAACACTTTTTTATTCATTTCTTTAAGACCGTTCTTTAATAATGGTATTATTCACCGTTCTATAAAAGACCCCTCTTTTGCTTATGATCATTCTGTGGCTTTTGCACCTCACACTTTCATTTTCTTGAAAATGACATTTTGTCTCTTCTCTCCCACCACTTTCCACTGATCGTTCTTTTCTACCCCCACAATAAAAAATCCAAACACTGACTGTTAAAACACATTTAAATAAGTTTCGTTACACCTTTATATTAGTTTGAAATCTGGCATGTGAAAAAGTCCCGTCAGTCAGGGTTTAGTAACTCCTCTAATCAGAGCCTCTGAACGTTTTACAAATGACAGAGAGACCGAGTCACAGTCCAAAAGAAGGTTAATCCAAGTAGGTGAAAACCATAGCTGACTAAAAAGGGTGTTGAATCTAAATCAAAACCAAATCAGAGCAAAGTCAAATGAAAGCGAGATAAGAGCCAAGAACCGATTCTAAATGAAGGTAAAACAAGAAAAGATCCAAGTCCAAATGAAGGTGAAAATGAGACAAGATCTGAGTCCAACTGAAGGCAAGACAGGGTCAAGAATCGAGTCCAAATGAAGGTGTACACAAGAAAGGACTAAATCCAAATGAAGGTGAAAAAAAAAAAAAAAGAGAATCGAGTCCAAAAGTAGGTGAAAACAAGACAAGATCAGAGTCCAAATGAAGGAAAAAACAAGAAAGGAAGCAAGTCCAACTGAAGGCAAGATGGAGCCAAGAACCGAGTCCAAGCGAACTTAAAAACAAGACAAAAACCAAGTTCAAAGGAAGGTGAAATCAAGTCAAGAATCGAGTCCAAATGAAGGCGAGACTGTGCTAGGACCTAGTTTAATTAAGTACAAATGAATATTGCTTGTAGATGAAGAATTCAATCTGTTTTTGCGTGTGGCTGGTGTATCTTAGATCGGCATCATTACTGCAGATATTGATTAGTGTGCTTAGTGTAGATCCTCTGGTTTGAGGTGAGGGTTTTACTTTACAGGCCAGACCAGTGCACTAAATGTTAGTCCTCTGGATCCAACAGTTCCTATAACATCCATATTTGTTGACATTTGTGATTTTGTTCCTCACCCCTGCCGCAGATGATGGCACCTCTGTTGACTTTCACACATTGGGGTCATGATGTAAATCGCACTTGTGTTGAAGTAAGAACTCAGATTACTGGAAATGATTATCGAAAAGCAGTTACCCCCAACGCTGTTGATCGCGTGTTAAACTACACTCAACTCAGTACAGATTTCTTACAAATGTAATTTAAGCATTTTAAATACAATTCACTAACAAGACAAAACATATCCAAAAATTCCCATAACACATTAACAATAAGTACAATAAATACAAAAAAATACAATACAAGAATTCACATCATACCGCTGGGTTTATTTTGTATAAATACGTTAATTTCTTATTTTAGTTGATTTTTGGTTTTAAGACCAGGCTAAACCATTTTACTCCTCTTAATACTGCATTAGCTTTACTGACTCAAAAGTCAAGAGCAAATTTCTTGTTTGTTGAATGTTGAAAAACATTAGGAGATTATTTTGTAGACACTCTCACCCAGACTGGCATTCAGTGCCACTGTGCCAGTTTGGCATTGGGATTGCTGGAGCAAGAACCCTTAAAAAGTCCTGTCTGGAACCTTAAGCACTGCACCAGCACTGTGCCTACAACCTAAACTTTTTTACTTCTACAGATATTCTCTTTTTTTATATTGTAGTATTTTTAAGATCGAAAGGCTCAATTCCAACTGCTTAGAAATATTTTACTATTCATAATATAAGCTTATTAATAATATTGCTGCTTTATTAGTTTTTGTGGCTAAAGCAAGAAGTATTTTCTTTTTTCCAGAATGAGTTAGAATTAATTTTTTCCAGTATACTTTTCTGTTTGGTTTTTAGTTTGAACCATACTTTTAAGACATTTCCTGGGTAGCTGTAATTACGTTACCAACAAACGTTTCAGAGAGATAGCATTAAATAAACTTAAATAATGAACAGTAAAAGAAAAGCAGCCCAGTACCTTTGAGTAAAGCCAGAGAAACCACAAGTACCATGAGGTACCAGTTTTCTTTTTGTACAGCCTCCATCATCGTCACTCTCAGACTGATCATGAATGCAGCATTGATGCAGATGAGACACACAGCGACACTTCCTGTTTCAAACACTCAACATACGCAGGGAGGAGTTAAACCATCAGAAAACCTCACATTAACCATTTAGTCTGAACTTTAACCCATTCCTTCTGTACTGACTATAATTATTCAATGAATGAGTACAGAAATCATTTCTACACCACTGCACTAAGCCTAGCACTGAACGTTTGTGGTACAGTGGCATATCTTTAGCACCACTGTAGAATAACCCTCCTTCCTTTCAGTGGCCATAACCCTTAGAGTTGTGGATCTATTACAAAACCTTTAAAATGTTACCATGCAAGTTCTACATAACCTGAATATTTCTAAACCTTTACACAACAAAAATGTGATTTTATCCAGAGCGTCAAGGACCCAACAGTTGCAGCTTGGCAGAGGTGGGATTTGAACCCTGGACCTTTTGGTCCATAGTCCAGTACCTTCACCGCTAGGCTACCACAGTCCCTATACAATTTGATGGGCATAGAAAGTATTGCTTAAAAAACTAACTTAGACAAGATTAGTTTACATACATTTTTATTACTTGCAAAGAATGAAAAAATATTTTTATGAATGTTTGTTCCATCTTCATAGGCTGTCACTCATCAGTCTGAATATATTTTAGCAAATTCTCAAAGGTTTATTTCACAATAAAAATGCATGATTTTTAAAATTAGGTGTCAGGTCCCTTTAAATACATAGAAAACGTTTAAAAAACAAACAAACAAACAAACAAACAAAAAAATTCACAGTTCTTGAACTCGTAAGCACTCAGGTGTTCAGAATCTGTCGGAGATTCTCCAGACATTTTAATAAATAAATGTTCAGGTTCTCGTTGCTCTTCTGTTCTGCATCTGTTCATAAAGAAAAAACAACAACAATCAAGCGAAGATCAAACTGATGGTGAAGTCTTATTTGGGTAATGTGAGGACGTGTTTCATACCTTTCTTAGCGTGTGTGTACGCATGATCCACCTTGAGTCTGATTGAAGGCTGTTTCAGAGTCGCTTTTGCCTTCACAAGGAAATTAGACCATTTAAATACGATTTAGAACCACTTTTTAGATTTATTATTAATATACAGCATTTAATTTTAATATGTAGGGGTTTAGATGTCCTGAAAACCTTCATAAAACACAATAGATAATCAGTGTTACTTATTATTCAGTCAATGTTTGGACTTACAGGTGCAAATGTAATGTTTATTTCATCAAAAAGTAAAACTCTAATAATTTATGGCTTAACAGTAGATGTATAAAAGTCTCTGAAACGGTGAAACTGATCCAATCCCAAGTTTAAGGTCTTTTATGACATAGAAAACATGCCTGATTTTCTTCTCTCTCCAAATACTTAAAATCTAAACTAATAAGAAATGCTAAATAAATACCTTCTGATAACTGTGCAGCAGAGCCCAAAGTGCTGAAGCTCCCACAGCACGAACATCTGCTGAAGAGTTCTCCAAACAGAGCAACATCAGATCCACGGCTTTATCTGAAAGAGAAACGATATGCTATTTTACGGAAAAAAAATAAATCAATAAATAAAAATAAATAAAACCCACACGTCAAGTAGCCGTTCTTCACAGCAAACTGACGTCAGAGTCTGTTCTAATTTCTGCAATGTTAAAATCAGGCTGACCAATCAGAGCTCGGTCGTCGGGCAGAACAGCTCATCAAGAGCTTTTAGGACAAGCAACACACTGACTCTAAAAACATGAATATTAAGTGTCTGTTCATGATAACAAAAACACAAACTAGAGCTTCCTGCACTAATCTTCACTCACGTTTTTATTTTTTTAAGTTGATGATGTGAAAAAGACACGGACAAATCTCTGGGACACATTAAGGGACATAAAACGACTTAATGTGAAGGTAACACTACAGAAAATCGCATGTTTCTGTTCGGACTCGGTGTGAAAAGGCCTTTAGTCTTATTGCTCTGTTAGGATCTTTATTAGAACTGTACAATCTGCTCTCGGTCGAGGTTAATCATTAGTTTATGAAGTGAATCAGAACCCTGTCTGTAGTTCCGTACCGCAGGCGAGGACGCGGGGTTTGTTGGTGGAGCTGAAGCAGACGTTATGGATGACGAGCAGAGCCGAGTGTTTCGTCTCTCCGTCTTTGCCCTGAGCCAGATCGATCAGCAGCTCCAGAGCTCCTCGCTGCTTCACGATCATCTGCTGGCCGTCCTCCTCGAACGACATGTTCAGCAGCACCTGGAGCCACGGAGACGCCGCTGGAGAGCTGCAGCCGCTTTTACCGCTCGCCCTGGGCTTCGGGATGGACAGGAAGTGCTGCAGGAAGTTGCTCTGAAAATGTATGTTTATGTTTAGTTCCATAAAACACTCCTACGCCCTCAATGTGCAGGACCTAATACGTTCCCATGACCCCCCATGTTAACACTGCTTGAACATCACAGAGCCAACACAAATTCTAGAGTCCACTTGTTTCTATGGCCCCTGTGCATATGCATATCCCCTTTGTATCAAAGCCAATAAATTCCCATAACCCCCATGTTCTAGAGCCTATATTTTCCAACACCTTATTTGCAGATCCAGTAGAATCTCATGTCCCTCCCCCCCACCATGTTCTAAAGACCCTACTTATTTACTCCTATATTCCAAAGGCAAATTGTCACAGCTCCTACATTCCAGTGTCCGTATATTCCAGTGACCATGCCCTGACCCCATATTCCTGAGTCCCCATATGCCCACGACCCCCCTATGTTAAGAAACCACTTCAAATTTTCTTAAAACCCACATCTCTACATGTATGGCAGCAATTACATTTCTGCTTCTTGATCCACATGCACATTCTGACCCAGAACCTTCATTAATTACTTTGGAGTTGTTAATAAAGCAAAAGCATACTTTTTTCTGGCTTCCCTTGCTTTCTCCAATAATTTTCTCCATACCAAAGCCAGTATCTTTCCACGGCCCCCATGTTTTAGAGTGAATACGCTGCTAGTTCTTTAATATTTATAATAAATCAGATTTATTCCGGCACTGTACCTTCTGCAGCAGGCCTCTGGCATCTCTGGAGACGCAGAGATTAGCGAGCAGAGAGAAACACAGATTGTGGACGCTGAGATTATCAGGAGGAGCTTGAGACGCCAACTTCATGACCGCATGCATGAGAGACTGGGTCATGGAAGTTCTGGGAAAAGCAGCATGAGCTGAACTTCCACAAACAGCACTGCAGGCTGAGAGAGTGAGAGAAAATTAACTACTGGACTTAAATCAGAACTTATTTAGGTGTCTAAGAAACAGATTCTTCAGTTTTGGTGAAAATCATGAATGTAGTAAAGGTAGTGGAAACAATATATGTCTCGTGTCTGTTGTAATAGGCTGTAAGACCACCCCTGTTGACACATGGTCTATAAATAACAGCGCGCCACTCTCTGTGTATGATGCCGGCAAGTTAGCAAATGCATACCGCAATAAAAAGACATGAAGAAGCTCAACAGCAACATCACAGGTGTGAAGCCACATCCTGTTTAAGTACAGGTTCCATGAGCTCATTTAACACCGGTGATGAAATCTCCACTTAGTCCATTTAGTAAATATAAAAATCAAGCTTTCACTATTTCAGTCATTTCCCTCTGATTTTATAGTTTAGTCCTACTTGAGTAAATCCATAATAAAAACTCTTAAACTGTTACTTTTTATTTGGTAGATCAAGTTACCAAATGTCTGATTATCACTATTTTAAACTTAAAATAAATAGGAATGTCGGAGCAAAGCAAGACATTTTAAAAGCAAGAGGTTTATTTCTTCCAGTTTAACATGAAAGGCTTGTTTATAGTCACTTATTATAATAATAAACCTTTAAAATCTAACCAATAGCACGTTACCCGCACATGCTTCATACTAATCTAAAACGACCTCACTGCATTACGTTAAAATGAGCTTTAAATATACGAGCGACTTTAAGGCTTTGTGAAGCAGGACTAATTCCAGGTGATGTAGCGTTGCCGAGTCATCAAGGTGTTTGAACATCAGTGAGTTTAGGAAAGCCGTTTACTATCAAGCCATGTGAAGGAGATGAGCTATAAGGATCTGATATTAGATCTGTATCAGGTTTCAGTAAAACGCATGAAAAGTGGAACAGATTGGAAACGAAAATGTCTGATTGTGGTTGTTGCCATTCACACAGCCATGAAAGAAACAAATCCTCTTTCACATGCCGTGTGAACGCAGCCTTTACTATGAAATCACACTCGCTCACACACTCGCTCACACACTCGCTCACACACTCGCTCACACACTCACTCACACACTCGCTCACACACTCGCTCACACACTCGCTCACACACTCGCTCACACACTCGCTCACACACAGCTGAAATGGAGCGTTTATGCAGCATCAGTATGATGAGGTAAATCAGTGTGAGATCTTCAGCCGTTCATCACTAACACTGTCTCTATTGTAGAGTTCATGTTTGTGTTAGGAGTTTGTTCTAACCTCAGTACAGTACAGAGTACTCATTCAGATCATACAGCAGTTTTAGGTATTATTACTACTACTATTATTATTATTATAATAATACTGTGACGGAGCCACTCCAGTCACTTCAACAGTGATTCTTAGGGATTTTTGCTATCTTACCATTAGTGGTCGACCGATATGGGCTTTTAATGGCTGAAGCTGATATTTAGACAGCAGGGTGACCTAATAATAAATGACACACTGTCTTTATCAGATAACAGTATGTTCTTCTTTCTGGGAAAAACTTCAATGTTAGAGTAGCACCCATGGTAGCAGCATCGTTTTTGTTTTTGATCCCAGTCCCAGTAGTAAGTTGTAAAGCTGGAAACAGTTTACATTTTCTCATAAATGGGTCCTCCCTCACTGAAAGCTCTCTCAGCATCTCTTTTGTTTGTAAGTTGTAATGCAGCAAAAAAAAAACATCTTCTCTGAATTTTTCCCACTATTTTTGAAATCAGCCAATGCCGATTATGTGTCGTTCAAGATTCAATTGATATTATCCCTTACGAAATTTCTCTGTACTTTCTCTGTTCCCTCTGGAACGAAGTAATGACTGATACCGAGGTACCAACCATAGTTTGGGAAGGTTGTGTGTCTTTGCCCTTTCCACTATTGACGACGACTAACCGACTAACTGTTCTTCATTTAAAGAATTGGGCTTTTCCCTCCAGTTTTTCAGTGCGAGATCAGCTTCCTTTACCAGGGAGCAATAACAAGTGGAGGGGACGTTAATGAAGGTACGACTGTTTATTTTATTTCATTCACATAAGTACGATAATTAGTATCCCTCTAAGAGTTTAGTACCATACAAACATTATATTTTCCATTTTCATACGCTTCAGCTTCAATCAAGCTGCTTTTCCATCACCGCTCCGTCCCACCATACCCTGGCACACCAGAGGACAGGACCCTCACCCTCCTCCGGTCATCTGGGTATGAAGTGCCGCCAATGACTTCTGCTTAGACTCATGATCCGAGAGTGACTCTGTGTTATCGGCCACTTAATGCCGATTGTGCATCTTTTACATTTTAATTTGAAACCATGACTCCATGACTTTTAGTTTCATTCTTACATTTATCATCTACGCCGCCCAAGGAGTTGGCCCTTTTTGAGTCTTGGTCCTTCCCAAGGTTTCTTCCTATAACACTCAGGGATATTTTCCCTTGCCACGGTTGCCCTATGCTTGCCTCAATTTGGATTGGAACGTAGATAGTTAGGAGATAATCTAAACTTGTAAAGTTTGCTTTTGAGCAATGCTCCATGTAAAAAGCGCTATATAAATAATCTGGAACTTGACTTTGGACATCTTTGTCAACGTGCTTCTGCGTAGCTGATTGGGCAAAAAACTTCTCTCCCTCTCTCTCACTCTCAATCACATACCACCAATTCAGTCAGAACAACAACATATCCATCATCATCCATCATCAAGTCATCATGAACACAGATTGGATTAATCACATCTAATAGCCGATTCTGCACAACACCTCCACGTGATGTTAACAACGGCAAGCTGAATCAAAATAACCTTTTTCAGTTCCTCACAACCTGTGCAGAGTGAGCCGTGAAACACAGGCAGTTCTTCGGCGTTGAGATAATGAGGATCGTTGAGCAGGAGCCACGGCCACAGAGATAACACAACGGAGGAGGTTTTAAATCTGACGCTATGCCTGTCAGAAACATGTGATAATATAAGATCCCAGCTTAGACTTCAATGAATCTCACATACAACACACACATCCACAACACACACACACACACACACCACACACACACACACACACCCACACACACACCACACACACACACCCTGTCTTAAACGACTCATCTTTTTGGTTTGCTGCCTTGCTAGTTTACAGCTAAAAAATCCCTCAATATAAAAACTGCACTATAAATTATTTATAGATTAAGGGTATAGCTTAGTAGCCCTGATTATGACCACAACAACCTGGAACTGGACACACATTGCAACAGAAATCCAAGAGCCTGGTCCTACAGAGGCCTTCATAGTCAGGCAATGCCAGACGATCCTTCCCAACCATTATAACGAAGCCTGAAGCCAAGTGGCTCCGTAAGAAGAGGCCAGAGATTCAGTCCCCACCGTGTTGGTCGAGTTTAAACATAAACATAATAACATTAATTAATCATTATTTGAAACAAAACGTCAGAATTTCTCCAGTGTGTGAGTGCAAGTTTTTATTTCACAAAATAATGATTTAATTAATTTCTTAAATGTATTATGTTTAACAGTATCATTCATGGATATTTTATTACAACCTTATTACTTGGCGTTTGTATTTTTAACTCATTACAAAGCAAGTCTTTGGACAAATCTTTGACAGGTTACAACAGAGGTGCAGTGGGTAGAATTCGACTGTGGGTTATTTTTGACTGAATTAAATCTGAGTGGGTAGGAGCAGGTAAACGTACTTTACACTCGCGGTGTTGGTAGAGAGAGTTCCTCAGGATCTCCAGCAGCATCCTGCCGCTCCTCATGCTGTTTCCCTCCTGAACAACAATCATTCCTTACACCCACAATGCCTGCTAAGGATAGATTTAATTACCTGTAATTACAACAACTGTAAGAAATGTAGTAGCACTGATAAGATCAGATAAGCCTTGTACTACTTGTCCCACATGGGAAATTTACGTACTATATTTAAGAGCTAAATCTGAGATACACCTTTCCACAGAAGTTCCAACATCCAGCGTGAGCAACGGAGCAAGAAGTCCTCATTTATAAAACTATTTAAGAGTCCTGCAATGGCATCTGTCTGTGGGTTTTAGATCTTACTTTCTGTTTTGTATTGTCTCCACCACATGGAACTAATACAAGTTCAGAACATGCCGCAGTAACACTTTGAATAAGTTGCACTCTTGCTTTTCCATCAATGCCAAATTATAGCCGATCTTCACACATCTTCGCGATTTTTGTTTACAGGGGAGAAGTTCGAAAGGATCTCCGTTACTACAAGCTCTATGTATTTAAACAACAAAACCAAACAAAAAAAAAAACGCCATGTGTTTAAATAATGATTTTTCTTCTGGCTTCTTTCTCCGATTAGGGGTCGCCAAGTAAACCCATCTGCAAATTTTTGGCAAAGATTTTGGAGTTTTTTGACGCTAAATGCGCCTCCTGACGTCCATTTTATCCGACTTTTTGGCCTGGCACTATATGAGTGCAATCCATGGAACGGAACCCGGCTCTCTGACACACCCGCTTCCAGCGCGGGTTTCAATAAACGTGTCAAAAATATCAGGAGAGGCGTAAGCCGGTGGACGATTCTACTAAAACTGAAGCAGCTAAAACGTCGATAGCTGATGACCCTCCTTACACAACAACAACACCGAGCGTTTACTGAGTCATATGGTGAGAAGTTTGGGGTGATGAGACCTGAAGCTTGCCTCTGAGAACATCAGGTTTAGGAGTGTCTTGCAGAAGACACGAATCTGATTGATTGTACAGGTTCATTTGAGTGGTTAAACATCCATCACTTCAAGCCGGTCATTCCGGTCTAAAGCATCTTCTTGTCTGGGCTTTAGCATTTTTACTTTTTACGTTTTAAATACAAACTTCAGTCAGCGGATGAAGACAGGAGACAGGAAACACCTGTAGCTCACTCATAACTAGACTGGTTATAATCATGTCTTTTGTTCCAGATATATGCTGTTTAAACACAAGCCACACACGATTACAAGAGCACACCAAGTTTAAGCCTTTGTTTCTCCAAGTTTCTCCAGCCTGACATGAAACTTTTTTCACAGTAAAAAAAAAATAAAAATAAAAATTTGGGTCAGTCCTTCAATCATCTTTTTCAAATAATAAAGTGGAATTTAGGGAAAAACTATTTGTTGGTTGTGTGACTTTTAATTCTTTCTTCAGGTGCCGTTTAGAAAAACGATCGTTCTGGTCTGGACTTGTCATATTTACCACAAGCAGTGAACTTATCCAGAAAAACTTGCCAACTGATAAAACCCATCATGGTGCAACTACCACCCAACTGAAGGTTAAGAGCCTTGCTCCAAGTCCAACATGTGTGTGTTTGAGCTGTACTATAATCCGATAACTGTATTTTACATAATTCTGTTCAGTAATCCCAAAGCAACTTGAGTAAGCAGATAATGCTTCTGGGTTTACACAACTCAATAATCGGATTTCTACTTTGCAAACAGTCAATAATCCTATAGAAATGTGAGACATATAGTTAAAATCTAATATTTAACCATTCTTAAAATATTACCTTTAGAATATGTGGACCTTGCAACCACGGAGAATGCCTCGCGTGACATGCACAGACGAAACACAGATTATATTCGGGTAACGGTAATACATGCATATATAACACACTGCACCGCTTCAGTAACTTTCATTTAAATGTAGAAAATCATCAAGTTGCCATTTCCCTGGGGTTCAAAACTTGCTTCAAGACTGTAGTCACTGAACCATTGCAACCATGTTTTTTCACATGCTGACCTTCCTCCTGTGGGGGCTCGAGTTGGTTTTACAGACTCCAGGTGAAGCTGAGCGTGGATCCGCTTCATCTGATCCACACAGCTGTCAATCAAACCGGCTGCTCAGGAACCAGAACCAGAACCAGAGAGACAAGAAGGAATAAAAACAAGGAGGTTTAATATCAGTGTGTGTCTTAATAAAGTTCATTTCAGTTGCTGCTTTGGTTGCTTTTTTGATTTCGACACCTCTGCAGGCGTAGCTCTGAGCGCTGGAGCTGCAGGAGAGCAGAGACATCAGAGCTTTAGCTGTCATCTTCTTCAGAGGATCCTGAAACGCTGATTTCTCAAATCTCTGCATTTAAAGAAAAACAGACGGCACGGAAAATGAGACTGTAACGACTCACTTCCACTTTCAAGATCAACTGCAGATCAAAGAGAAAACATTACACAATCACAATGAAGCTGATAACATCACAGAGAGAGCAACCGACAAACTGTAGAGCAGAAAAAAACAAACTGAATTACATCTCACATACTTAGAAACAGCCCTTGAGTGCACTAGGGAGACACTACTTTATCTACGCAGTTACTTATGGCTCTTTATTCACCTTCAGTTACTTATTAAGCTAAATGAGGCTGATCCTCTCCTAATCAGAGGTGAGCAGGGTTTAGGGTCACCTGTAGCAGCAGTTCACACAGGTTCTCTGCTGATTCAGAGTTCAGAGCTGCAGACAGACCGGAGGATTTCTCTTCCTTTCCTCTTCTCCCCCTGTTCTTTGCCTCCTCCGAAAACAACACACACAAAAAGTGCATGCAGGAGGAATAGAGCGATGAATCCGAACCGCTCTGGTCCATACAAACACGGACCGTGTCTAAAGAGGAACCAAACACCAGGACAGGACTGAGAGGAGAACAAAGCACCCACAGCACATTTTAGTAACACAAATCAAACCCTTCTGCCCTTCCATTCAGTCCTGAATTCATTTCCAGCATCTGAAGAGTTTATTTGCAAAAACCGAGTAAATGCCATCCTTTATAAAACACGCTTTGTCACAAAAGCCATCATTGTGCATTGTGAAAGGCACTGCAAGGTCACAGTTTACAGCAGAAAGTGTCAAACGCCGGCGGTGTTCTCGAGCAGAACCAGATAAATCCGTTCAGCGATCAGGGTGCAGTATTAGGGTCATGTGATGCAACACTGAGCGAAATGTTTTGATAGAAATTTTAGATTTAAGGCCTTAAAAAAAAAACAACAACAAAAAAACCAAAACAACAACAAGTTCTGAAAAAAACACGTATATTAATTAAACCGTTTTTTTGATTACCTAATTGCAATGTAATAGCTCCCTACACTAATTGATATATATATATATATATAATTTTTTTTTTTTAAGTTGATCGATCTACACACGTATTTATCTATCCATCTATCTATCTATCTACAAATACACACACACACACACACAGATATATATATATATATATATATAGAGAGAGAGAGAGAGAGAGAGAGAGAGAGAGAGAGAGAGAGAGAGAGAGAGAGAGAGAGAGAGAGAGAGAGAGAGAGAGAGATGGATAGGTACGTACACACACAGGAGCAAAAAAAAAGTATTTAGTCAGCCACTGATTGTGCAAGTTCTCCTACTTAGAAAGATGAGAGAGGTCTGGAATTTTCATAGGTACACTTCAACTATGAGAGACAAAATGAGACAAACAACCAACCAGCAAGAAAATCCCTCGTCCCGTGCCATCTGTTGAGAAGTTACTGCTAAACGCACACTCTGGACAACTATAGGTTAATCTGTTTCACATATTGCTACCAATCACGATCACAGTGACCCTCTTCTCAGCGTGCTTCCCCCTTCGCGCTTACATCTAGTCCACCCTCTTCACTCGCTAGCATGCGCGTGCGTGTAGCCTCACACACTCTCACACATGCCTGCGGCGCTACGGCGTCGTGCGCACCGTCATGCCTGTCGCTCACGCCTACGGCGTGTACACCTCAATGGCAGCACTACCCCCGTCGCGCACCTGGCTACTATCGACACTGCTACTAGATATCGTGAAGGACACCGGAATAATTTGGGTAAGGGGGGGGGACGGGGCCGTGGTGCAGCAATGCTGGGAAGAGGAATCTACAATAGGCAAGGGCAGGTTGGTGTGAATAAAATCAACTTGTGGGAGCAATGTAAAGAATTGACATTTTTATGTCAGAGAAACAGACATACAAACCACTGATAATCTCCTTTGATCTGGGGCCCCACCAACGCAAGATCTCATCCCGTTGGGTCAAGTGATGATAACGTGAGGCAAAACTCCCAGATACACAGAGAGCTGCAGAGAGCTTGGGACCAAGTACAAAGGCTACCAACAGGGACACACTACCCGAGAGGGACTCGATCCTGCCAGTGCCAGCGTGTCCCCCCTCTTAAGCCAGTACATGTCCATACCCGTCTGAAGTTGCCATAGAGCATATGATGATTCCAGAAGAGGATTGGGAGAATATCATGTGGTCAGAATGAAATCACAATAGAACTTTTGGGAAAAAAATCAACATGGTGTGGTTTTTTGGAAGGGGAAAAAAAAAAATGCTGAGAGCTCCCCAAGACACAATACCTGCTTGTGATGCATGGGGGTGGAAACATCAATGCCGTTGGGGCTGTTTTCTGCAAATGGCCACAGTACGACTGTTCAAGTTAAGGGAACTTAAACGGGGACAGTTCATGAGAATTTTAAGCCAAAAAACACCTTCCATCAGTGAGAGCATTGAAGATGGAAACGTGGCTGGGTCTTTCCCGCATGACAATGATTCCCAAACACATCGCTCAGGCAACGAGGAGTGGCTCCGTCAAAAGCATTTCATTTCCAAGGTCCTGGAGTGCCTAGCCGGTCTCCAGACCTAAACCCCAAAAAAAGAAATTTGTGGAGGGAGTGGAAAAGTCCGTGTTGCCCACGACAGCCCCAAACCATTACTGCCTCTAGAGGAGACCATGCATGGAGGTGGGCAAATACCATCTAACAGTGTGTGCCAACCTGGTGACGACTTACAGGACACCGTTAACCTCTTCATCATCATTCCAACAAGTTACTGTTAAGAACTGAAAAGTTGAACGACTTTGTTATTGACCAAATACTTATTTTCCCACCATAATTAATTCTTTAAAAAATCCTACAATGTGATTTCCTGGATCTTTTTTTCTCATTTTGTCTCTCATAGTTGAAGTGTAACCTATGTGAAAATTACAGATTCTTCCTCTCATCTTTCTAAGTAGGAGAACTTGCACATCAGTGGCTGAACTAAATACTTTTTTGCCCCACTGACATCTATAGTTCCATTTTTGTAAGTTATCTGTATTTTGTTTTGTTATTTTTACTTGAACTGCAGCTGAACTGATATTATGTGGAATGCACAATTACAAAAACTCATAAAAAAAATACAGATACCCGTTTTAGCAAATGAACTCTTCATTTCTTGTTCTGTCTGGTCATTTGGGTCTGATTCTGGGTGCTACCTCATAACACATGTTGCTTATCCTCACTCCTGTGTTTCTGGACTCACCTGAGAAGCTCTGCCAGCGTTTCCCCAGAGTACAGCACACATACGGACTGTACACACCATAGTTCCTGCACAGCAGAGTCGTCAGCAGCATCAACACATCTGTCCAGGTGTGCAGCAGTGTGTTCTGGGTACATATATCTGAAGACACACAGACAAAGGAACAGAAATACTGATCCAACGACTGACATAACCCTCCTATTAGTGCTGGGTCAGTAAAAATGTTAATATTAAATAAATGCAAAGTGTATTCAAAGAAAAACGTCATATTGCTTCAGAATTTTGAATGTTAACATATTATTAAGTGTAACGTAGCTTCTAAGCTATTGTTTATGAAAGTTAGTAATAGTTAATACCAGGTATAACATGTAAAAATGCATGACTAAAATTAGAGTAAAATGTGTTAACATAACTAATAAGTTTTAGTAAAAAAACAAAACAAACAAAAAAAAGGGTTAAAGGAGTTCCACTCGA
>JAJAGP010000819.1:138011-238011 GCA_025084515.1 Ancistrus triradiatus | reverse complement strand
TGTCGGTGCCACAGTGCCAGGCTCGGTTCCAGCTGAAGCTCAGAGCCTCCTTAGCAGCTCTCAGCTCCAGCAGGTCAGAGTACGAGGGCAGAACAGAGCAGTTTGGACTCACGGCGTGATGAGACGCGACACGGAAAGGCAACTGGTACCTTAAAAAAGACAAAAAAAAAAAAGTGTTATTAATCATGATTCAATCATAATTAAAGGTAATAAAAGTGTCCAAAAACTTTTGTCTATAGTGTAGGTTTAAAAAAGTAAACAGTTCTTACCCTCTTATAATGCAGACAGGAAGAGAGAAGGGAGAGAAAGCCGTGTCAGATTTTTCCCTCCTGAGAATAAACGGATAAAAACATAATGCTCATTAACACAAGTTTCTAATCAATTTAGAAAAGGAATAGCTGGAGCATTTTAAGTCTTGCTCCAGGCTTACAGCTCCTGTTTTACAGCCCAATTTATCTGCATTTGGCACAAAAAAAGCCCTCTGTGAAACAGGACACCATGCAGTTTAAACAGTGTGTACATGGCAACCTGAGCTTCTCTCTTCTTCTTCTACACACGCAGGAGGGACGAGTGATCAAAAAAAGAACCCAAGAAGATTTTGGCAGCACAGATAAAACTATTTCCTTCTACAAGTGACCGACTGCACAAACCACACATCCGCTGTGGCGATTTCATCAAAGATCAGCAAGCACATGAGTGCTGCAGCTTCCGTCGCCTCTCCACGATCGAGCTTCATCAGCAACGAGACTGCAAAACCGAAAGAGAATCACAGCTTATATTAAAGCTTCTCTGCACCGTGGATCACCCGTACGTAACACACTTACAGCTGTTACTCGCCGAGCACCATTTCTTTGCGGTTTAATGTTGTCACACGCCGAAAAGTGACACGAGATATTCAGACGCCATTTTTTGCCTCAAAACTATACACGCCAGACGCGATGTGATTTTTTCCCCCCAAATAGAATTACATCAGTGAAGAAACAGACAACATGACGAAAAGTCATCCTTTTGATGCTTACAGAACTTTGTTTAAAAAAAATTAAAAATAAATAAAAAAAATAAACAACACAGACCACAGAGATTTTCAATGTCTCATACAAGTGCAGAAACTTTTTTTTTAATTGTGACACCATGATTTGATTTAGGAGGTCCATCGAATCAAGTTTAAACTTTTACTGAAATATAATTAATTATGAACATTATTAACATTTTGTAAGCAGTAAAACGGCTCTGTGGTTCCGAGGAGACAAAATGAAACAGTGTTTTTTCAGTCTTGTTCCGAGTATGAAAATACAGGAGCTGCTTCATGAGGCACAGAACGACACTGATTGGTCGGTGAGTTTAGTCTCTGGTGGAAGTTGGAATAGTTAGTTTGAATAAAATAATGTCGCTTTTTCGTCCTCTGAAAAAGCGTGTTTGGTGTGGTAGACACCACCATCATACACAAGCTTGAATTACTTTACTGTCATCCAAGTAAATCGCATGAAAAAATCGTGTTTAGTGAGTAACAGCCTTTATTCAGGCGACTACGGGCATTTAGAGTACATAACTGAGCATATGGTAATAAAATCTGCTTTACTTAATAACCTTCATTTAAAAACCAGAAACATAACGTTTAAACGGCAAACAGATCGATTTCTGTATATAAAATAAAATAACTAAGCGTTAGGTGACACGTTGGACTAATATGAGAGCCGCAGTGGTGCCTTCTAACCAGGTCGGGCATCATACCCACACATGATCCCCTTAATGCCAACCCAGCCCTGGCACACTTACACCTGCACTCTATTCTCCAGGATAGGTACTGAACCCCCATGGCTTTCACCAGGGCCTCGACCGAAAGTGGGGTTAAAATATGGCGGGAAAAAACAACGCAAACAAAATGTCCTTGAGACATTTTCGTTACGTTATCTGAGTATTTTCTATTCTTGTTTTATAATTTCTAAGTTAATACGTTAATGCACAAACATCTTCTGAAGCTTGTTTGACTGCTGGTCACGTTACTTAGCCGATGGATCTCTGAGTATGTAGTGTCTTTGTTCTCTGGGGTCTTAGAGCGTGCAGATTTACCACTATACCCTGGCAGCTATCTTTCTGTAGCTTCCTGCGGTTGCTGCATTTACAGCTCTTGGCATGCACGAAGGTGTCAACCATCAAAACTCTGTCACACCAGGCTGATATCAACCTGCACCGAGGGACTCATCATTTAGGAGTATTTGTAGTATTTTATCCATGTGCCGTATAATAAACACCGGGTTTTGACAAATGCCCCATAAAAGGGAACTACATTCAGTTGTTTGGATCAGATCAGGTTATTTTCCTTTGATATCATTTATTCTGGAGGCTTGTACCTCGGAGCAGGGTGAGGATGAACTCTGGTTGCTGTGCGAGTGTACGGCGGAGAGACGGATCCGCAAACACCAGCTTCCTCACCATCGTGACACTCGGCTCCAACAGACTGTCTGTATTCTAGAAGAGAAAACAGACTGCAGTTAAACAAAAGACCTAAAGTGAAGTTTTCCCTTAAGATGACCTTAAATATCTCTTAAGGCCTTTCCACACCACAGCCAAGGTTTCAGGTTTTGAAAAAGTACACAAACTATAGAATGCTTCCTGTTTTTTTTTTTTGTTTGTTTTTTTTTGTTGACGATGTGAAAAAGACATTGCAAAACCTCCAAAACATTAAGAGAAGGGAAATTAAATATGTTTAGACAAAAAACGTACTTGGTGTGAATAGGCCTTTAAGGTTAAGAGTGTTGCAGAAAAATTGGCACAAGTGCTTTCTTAAGGGAAACCGTCTGAATCCCTTAAATGTTCCTTTAAGTATCGAATGTCCTTCAAGAAAGCGTTGTATGAAGTTGCTTAATTAAGGCATAAACTCCCTTTATTTAAGGGACGCAAAACCTCGAAAGACTCTCGAAAGACGGCGAATATGGCCGTGATGTTGGAAGTCATGGCAACAGTGGAACTTCACGGCAACTAAACCTCAGTCCAGTGAAACATCTTAAGGAATTCACGTACTGTACTTAAGTAAATCTTGCCAGAAGGTTTATCCTTTAAGTTAAAAACACAACCAGGCTCTGGTCCAATACGTCCCATGTTTTTTACATAACATGTACTGGTGTGGTAAGAGCAGCAGGTGGAGCTAGTGTGATGCTCTGGGTAATGACTACTTCAAACTAGAAGGGAAACCATGATAAGATGCTCTAAGAGCTGCAGCAGCCAGTGGCTGAAACTGATCAGATCCCTCTCTGTGGGACTGCAGAGATTTCGCAGTATCGTTCTCTGTAATTAGGCTCATTAGCAGACAAAAATACACTGCAGCACCACTGGCAGCTCGACGTGAGGAGAGGAACACCTTATCCTTATCCATCTCTTAACTCATTACACCTCCTCCACACATGCATAGGGGAATTTAGCAGGAAGGTGTGAACTGGCTCCGTCGATGAGATGCAGAGTAAATTAAACTGCTGGGTATTTTAAGGGTCTGGAAGTGTGTTTTTTTTATTTATTTAATTATTATTATTAATTAATTACCGGGTCTCTGGTGTCGGAGCAGGAACCGATATGCGTGGTGATGCTGAATTATTTATAAACAAAACGCTCTAATAGGTTGGTAATTAAGCAGAGAGAAGCTGCAGCTGATAAACAGACGAGTGTAAGACAGGTAAAGCGGTGCATCTTGTCTTTTTATAGCCCTGCGCCATGTGAAACGAGCTGCTAAATGACTGTCATAACGACGCAGGGAGTTAACGCTTGCTAAGAGCCTCGTTCTGCACTGCTTCTTCTTTAGCTCTGCACATTTTCTGACATGTGTTCTGTATTTACCATGCCGTGGCTCCTCACGCTCTCCTTCATCAAAGTTATGAGCTTCTCCATCAGGCCTTGGTTCTTCAGTACAGCATGCACTGAGGTATCTAAAAATTCAATAAATAAATGATTAGTGACAGAACTGAAATCAAGTCTTCGGTACTCGACAAGCCTTCTGGAACGAAATAATGAGGAGAACTGAGGTACCACTGTATGTAATATATAAGATGCAGCAGCATTAGGATTTGTTACTGAAGAAAAAAAACAACATCTCATACCTTAACTGTTCTACACATAATATGAGACACTTATTTCACAAATGGAGAAATGATGCATTATTGGTGTCTGTGTGTGTGTGAGAGAGAGAGAGAGAGAGAGAGAGAGAGAGAGACAGAGAGACAGACTGGGTGTGGAAACAATTTCTTACCCTGCAGAACAACCACCAGCTGCTCGGCTGCAGATCTGCGCAGCACCAGATCCACAGTCTCTGAGGTGAAGATACTGTACAACTTGTTCACACGCTCTACCTGCACACACACACACACACACACACACACACACACACAGTGTAAAAGCCTACAGTACTGCGATTAATGAAGCTACCAACTGATGATGTGCAACATGGATGCATGTTCTGTTTATTATGCCATCTAATGCAGTTGCATTTTTTGAACACCTACGGCTACGAAATTCAGCAGGTTTGATCCCGGGTGCAATCTGAGGCGACATTTGATGCCCATGAGGCTCCAGAGAGCTCCGGCTGGGCATTGGGGCCCCTGGCGAGGCAATGACCGTAACTCAGTCAGTTTTCGACCTACAGCCACGAAATTCAGCAGGCTTGGTCCTGGGTGCAATCTGAGGGGATGTGATACCCATGGGGCCCCTTAGGTAGGCTCAGGGTCGACCATTGCAAGTGTCAGTCACTCGCATTTTCGTCATTTTCGCACCTCTCTAGTTTTGAACTGTGATTCTTCAGAAATCCAAACGGAATGTTTTCACTTGGAAATTTAAGATATTACAAGATAAACAGATTTTCTCTCTGTAAAAATATCTGTTTTTTAATAATTCATTTGAATTGCATGGGACTTAAGTTGTGTTAAAAAAATTATATAAGAAAATTTGCACATACAAAATAAATACAATGAAAAAAGTATAGTTTGGCTTTGCGTACACTTCAGAAATAAAAAAAAGAATATATTTTATCAAATATAAAATACATAATCGTGAGAAAACTCGAACAGTGAACCTAGTATCTTGACATGAGCAGTGTCTATCGTACCCTAGTAATTAGGCATGGATAACTGTTTAAAGCTGAAAACCAGTTTCAAGTTGTAGCTACAGATAGCTCAGAGCTTTTTTTTTTTTTTACTTTAGCACGTTCAGATCTTATTAGAGAGACATTCGATGTACTTTATTTCCCACACAGAAAATAGCTGAGGGAATAGCTACAGATTGAGCAGGACATTGATATCACTAAAATCGTATCCTCTCCCATCTCTAACTCTAATTCTAACCTTGAGGTAGGACTTGTTGGACTCGTCCAGTTTGACGTCGACATATTTATTGGCGACGTAGAGCGAGGGTAGCAGTGACAGAGTGGAGGTATCTAACGCAGGACGACATGCTCTGCTGTCTTCTGCAGTGCTCAGGTGAGGTAACAGGTGCTGAACCGCGGTGCTCCTCACCCTACAAACAAAATATACATACACTGTGTGTTCGTATACACATGCTAACAGACAATCTTAAGGCTTTTACACACCAAACGTGATTTTGCAGACAGTGATAATGCAACGTTATTTTATTCGCTCTCACAAAAATTCACTGACCAATCAGTGTGGCTTCTGTGCCTCATGAAGCAGATCCTGTATTTTCATTCTTTGGAACTAGACTGGAAAAACATGGTGTTTTATTTCATCTGCATGTTCCTTTGCCCTCTGTTGTTCCCGGTTACAATTGGAACACAGCCATTTTATTCACTTATAAGATGTTCAGGCTCATAAAAATAATAAAACTATTATTAATAGTAAATAAAACAAAACAAAACATGTGAATATTAGTTTCAACTTGATGTATAATTAAATAGAGCTCCAAAATGAAATGATGGCGTTCATGCTAAACAAAAAAACAATAACAAAAAAAACCCCCAAACAGAACCAAAACAAAGCAAAAAACTAAAACAAAGGTTCTGCTCTTGTATGAAACGCTAAAACTCTGTGCCATCTTCTTTTTTCCAAAATCGGGCAATTTTATTTGTCAGTTTTATTTTGTTTGTCTTGTTTGAAAAAAATTATCAGGCAGGAAATTCCAAAGAATAAAAAACATCATTGCGTTTGGTGTGTAACGGCCTTTAATGGCAACCACGTTGTCATTTTTTTTTTATTTTGTGAATTAGAGAGCATGTGGACCAACATCCCAAAAAGTATATTCGTTCTGCATTTATTCACTGATATAAAAAAAAGAAAACGTTTAGATATCCCCTGTGTCAAAGGAGTAACAATTAACACCATTTAATCAAGTTAATCGTTATTAATCACATTTTTGTTTGCTCATATTTAACAATAACAAAATATTATTTAAAAAGTATAACTGTCACGAGTGGTGCAAAAAATAATTACAAGAATCTGAAATCTTTGTATTAATCTTGAAGAATACTAACACTATACATGAAAGATATATGGAAATGTTAAACTTAGTCAAATATAAACAAATGAAATATGAAGAATTACACTTACACTACAGTTAAAAATAGTCTTCATAAATGACCTGAGTAAAATACATGAAACATTTAATTACAGTCAGAATGGGTTTGCACTCAATACAAAGAAAAACACCTCAGGTGCTGGAGGAATTTCTATTTTCCAGCAGGTGTCAGTGTAGAGCAGTGTACAGAGAGTCTGCTAGGATTAGATGCATTATTAGAGGCGACCCATTATAAATATGGATTAGAAAGCACCCAAACGTGTTCCTAACGTAACGTGGAACCCTTAAGTAAAGCGCCATTTACCAGATGATAACTGTATCTGAACACAGATGGGCTATACCGCTTAAGGAGCTCAGTAACATACGCCAAAGTTAACCCTTTAAACATTTAAATATCAGAAGTCAGTAAAGAACATACCAGGCAGCTTTTCCTACTAAAAACTCGCACCTGATTAAAAAAGAACCCGCTCTGCACTGAACATGAATCAGAAGCTAGAAGAACTCACGTGTGCTGCTTAGAGAAGAGCAGCCTGACTGAAGCTCTCAGTCGAGTCGAGGATGGGAAGTTTGGGTCTGTGTCATCGGAGGGTGCACTTATCAACAGAACACTGTTACCCAGAGCATCATCTGAGCCAGCATGAGTCTAACACACACACACACACACACACACACACACACACACACACACACACACACGTAAACATACATTCCAGGGACTTTGCATTGGTTATTAATTATTAATGCTTATTAACAGTATTAATGCTAGACCTAGACTGCTGTATTTCCGCATATAATCTAAAACCATCTGATTTTCCTGAAAGTCCTGAAAGTCCATATAGAGAACTGGATTCATGAAAGCTTTCTTAAGAAAAAACTTGAAGGTTCTTACGACAAACACTAATACGCTCATTAGAACGTTCCTAAATGCAATTCTCAAAAAACACTTAAGTTCTCAAATATTATCTTAAGAGGCTGATGCATTTTATAGCTTACTTTATAATGTGTGAATTCGTATTTAATATCATTCTTTAGTTCTATCCACTCAGAGGAAACACCAAACGAAGCATTCAAAAAATTTTACCAAACAAGAGAGGTGATTGAAGAAATAGCAAACAGACAAAAAAGGAAAATAATATTACCATTATTTCCAATAACTAAACTGTTTGAAGTTTTAAATGTCGATATTTACCACATGAAGACGAGTGTGAGGCTATCGTAAGGTTACAAAAACTTCTTACATATGTTATGTTTTCTCGAATACCACCTGTTCTTAAGAAAACAGTTAAGATGAGATAATTGAAGAATATTTTTTCTTTAGAATGAAGCCATATTTAAGACGATTTTCTTTCTTAAGACACGTTCCTGAATCCGGTCCCTTGTACTCTTTCTAGAACCCTGCTATCCAAACTCCCAAATTCCTCATATCCAAGCTCCTGCTTTAATGTAAGGGGTGTAAGAGGAGCCAGGTGTTGCCAAGAAGGTACAACTTACAGCTTAAGGCTTCAACACAATCTGTGAGTAGACTGTTAGTAAATTAAATGTGTTTGTTAATACTTTATCCTGTCACGTCTAGTTTATTGCCAATTTCATAATGAGTTGGTACCTGCAACATTTGATTTGAAATCCTTTCCAATGTTTTACACTGCATTTATTAATACCAACAGAAATATATAATGTTTTATACTTTAAATAAATACTGTATTATTATAATAAATACCTTCTCATTTAATTTGAGCACCACTACACTACTACTACTACTACTGTGTCTGTGTGTGTGTGTGTGTGTGTGTGTGTGTGTGTGTGTGTGTGTGTGTGTGTGTGTGTGTGTGTGTGTGTACCTGAAGCACAGGGATGACTGGATAAAGTGCCTCATTAAATCTTCTCCAGCTTGAAGCTGTCATCATCAATCGGCCCTTTAGCAGGTACAGCAGCAGATCCTTGGCAGCCGAGCTCACCTTTCAGATCAGACATAAACAAGCTGAGGGTTCATGATGTCGCGCTTACAGGCCATTTAATCCAAACAACACGCGCGCTGATAGGCTGTTTCACAAAGTCACACGGTACATCAATCCTGCCTTCGGGTGACGAGACAGAGAAAAAGGGTTTATTATGGATTTATGGTGCTTACAAACACCTTCATTAGTTCATCAGAACGTCCAGATGAATGTCTAACCTGAGAACCACCAGCACTTCCCCCGATACATCCATCAGAACGTCAAAAATAAAAGTGCACAATCGGGCAACCGACCTGGGCATCCATCAGAATGCCCCCATATAGAAATCCAACACAAAGTCAGCGAGAACGTTCTAAGACTGTCCCCAAGAAAGGACTTCACGACACGATTCTATCATGACACACTGCGATATTACACATTAGTTAGCTAAAAATATTAAAACAGCAGAAATATAAGTTACGTTGTACGATCCGAGTCGTCTTAATACATCGCATCATGTTGACAATTCAGCAGACAATAACACTGCACTGCGCCACTTACAGGAGCAGAGATCATAGTTTACACCCCATTGAAAACATGCTATTACTTCTTTCAAAAAACAAACCCGATATTTAGAGCTGTAAAGCGATGTAGATCACGGAAATAAATATCGCGATATATTGCTGTATCAATTTTTTAGCACAGCTCTAAAGATACCAGCACAAAAACACACTCAGCAAACCTTCTACAAAAAAAGTGCTTTAGGACAGCAAAACTTTAGGCCCTAAATATACACTGCCCAAGTATCGACTGATTATCAATAAAATCCCAGAAAATAAGATATCCTTTCCCCAATATCACACACCCCTACGTCCAACCTGACGCCTGACCAGGGCATTCATCAGAATGTCTAACCAGAACGTCCAATATAAAGCCATCCCCCAGAGTGTTCCCCAGAGTGTCTAACACAAAACTAAAATATAAAGTCCCTATAACGTCCAACCAGACATCCACCAGACAGGAGCTGGAGATCAGGGGGAAACTCAATAATCACCTCTTTTGCTTGGTCCTGAAGGCCGAATGCACAGATTTCATAAAGGACCGGAGGGTGGAGGAGGAAATGTATGCCGCTGCAGATGGAAGTAGCCGGTTTGGAGACATTCTGAACACCCAAACACTCCTATGGGGCGAGAGAATTAATTAACATAGGTCAAAGACCATCGGTAATTAATAGTAGTAATAAAAGACAAAAAGAGACAGTGGAAAACTGTCTAGTCAAACTACACACGACAATTGAGTGGAATCTGAGAGACATTTACATACTCCTTTAACATGGAAAGGTCTTAAAATTAAACTCCATTCACCTTAAGTACGTTCAGAGTTTGGCTGTAGGTCTCGATCTTCACCGGGAGCAGAGGGTGAGATAAAAGCTTCAGTAATATCTTCTGACTCTCTTTCTGCAGCAGTGGACTGGCCTGAGCGGACTTTCCCCTACAGATATAACCATATATGAAATGTTATACTAATATCCTACTGCTGCACTTATTACTCACAACCACACTGTATTACAAAGAGATCATGCAGAATGAATGTCCTCAGAGCCCCCTGTGTTCTCAGAATGCACCTTTAAGGATGGGCGTATAATAACAGATCTTACAGGAAGGAGCAGGCGTGGATGAAATGCCTGATGAGCGGGAGGTGCTGATGGAAGGGAAACCCGTCCATAGCTTGGCCGGCGAGCTCCAGCAGCTCCAGCCAGTTCTTCTCTCCCTGTAGGAAGAGGTTTCAGAGTTCAGGTCACTCAGCCCGTGGGTACGTACTCACCCTAAATCATGAGCGTTACCTCAGTCTGAGCATCCTTCAGGAAGGAGCACGTAGCTTCCATGGCGTTGGCGGCTCGGCTGACTCTGCCGTAGAGAGCGTGGCTTTGGGAGTCGGCCTGCTCCAGATACGCCACCGCTGACTCGTGAATGCTGGGAAACATGAGGCTGAGGGGGAAATCCAGGGCGAGACGGAAAATGGCAGCCACTGTGCCGTTAGGAAGGTTCGCACCTGCCTGTATGGATGGATAAAAAAAAAAAATTTAAATAGAAATATATATGCTTGTTTATATAAACACCACACACAGACAGGTACACAGAAAAGTGTGTGTGGGCTAATTATTGTTTAAGGTCCATACTGAACATCTCACAGGTACGTGGTATTCCTTGATAAAGCTACAAATCACCCTTTTTATGTCTTTTTATGATCAAACTACAAGCAGTTATATGATTTTAATAAGTTTAGAGCAGTGTTTCCCAAACTACTTCTGCTGTGCCCCTTTCTTTTTCAAGCTCCCCCACTCTGATACATGTCTTCGGCTTCCAAACTCCACCGGAATTTATTTTAAACAGAATAAAAAACAAAACAACAGTGGAATACAAGCGAAATGCTTCATGCACCTTGAACATGCCTCACTGAATGCGTTTACATGTATTTAATAATCTGATCATAGTCGGATTTCTGCAGTTATCTGATTATTTGAGGGGTCCTGTATACAGCGTACTCTGAACTAGACATGAGATCAAGAAATCTGATAAAGAGAGCTGGATTTATCTCAGTAACCAGATCACTCATAACATGTACACACGGTACACAATTACAACCACCGAGTGTGTTTACATGCTCTTAAAAATCCGATAACCTTAGAATGTCAGTAATCAGATCAAGGAGTTTACGTGCACTTGAGCAATCAGATAATGTTAAACCTCTGGGTTTATATGACCCAGGCAATAATCAGAGTTCTCATTTGCAACCAGCCAATAATCTCACAAAAATGTGTGATGTAAACTTCAAAATTTAATATTAAAATCATCAAATTCTTCATTTTCTTGAGTATATATTGCATTTCAGAGTCTCCCCAAAGTGTTCCATAGCTGTTTTGCTGGAGCTGTGTTTAATTCCAGGGTTGCCAGATCCCACAATAGAATCCCCTGGTTTATATAAATAAGCCCTAATCTTTAAGAGGGACAGACTGCCTAATCCGACTGAAATCGGGTCACCGGTATACATGCTATGAGTAATCCGATTACTGGGAAAAATCCAGCTCTCTTTATCAGATTTCTTAATGTGATGTCTAGATCGGAGTATGCTGTACACACAACCACTTCATTAAGCAGATAACTACTGTTATCCGATTATGATCGGATTATTAAGTGCATGTAAACGCACTCAGTGTTTTCAGTCTGCACATGTGCGTGAGCCTTGCCCCAAGGTTGCCAGGTCCGCCTATTCTAAAGGCTTGGCTTTATTTGGTTTCTTTTTCCATTGACTTTAGTGTTTTTTTGCCTTCGCTGGATCTGGCAACCCTGGAATTAAACGTGCCAAGGAATTAAAGGCAGGAAAACAGCTATCCAACACTTTGGGGAGACTCTGAAACGTAGTAGATACTTGAGAAAATGAATCATTTGATTATTATACTGAATTCATTATTATATTGAATTAATATTAAAGTGTGAAGTTTATGTCAACTTTATTTCTTCTAGAGATTACACTGTGCAGCTAAAACCTAGTTATCTGGCATGTCCACATATTTTCAGATGCATCCACGCTTGTATTATTAGCGCATATAATTACTGAATCACTCTCGCACCTTCTCCACAGGTAGCAGGGTCTGCAGGAGGCGCATGGTGAGAACTGCAGCACCTGTAAATGCCATGCGATGGTGAATCAGAGCCGACTCGGGCTGCTCGGAGGACGTCATGTCACCGTGATGGCACACGATGTCTCCCAGCTTCTCCATACACACCTGCAGCTTCTCTCTCTGTGGGAGGAAAAAAACCTCAGCCACTCAGAAGCGTGAGAGCACCAGCAGGGGGCAGCAGCACATTTCAGAGGGAGTTCTGGATTAGAGAATGTTATTTACAGGAGGGCTTTAAATATAGATGAAGAGGGTCGTGCCTGGAAGAAAAATCTATTCAGCAGGATTCGGAGCAGAGAAACAAAAGGCGGAGAAAACCAAAACCTGCTGTGCACAAGGATGAGTTTAACAGTTTGGATTTTTAATAATACAAAACAAAAACATAATATTTTAAATATTTAACTCCTGCTTAATGTAATAATAAAACTGAAAACATGTTTACTGAACGAAGGAACCTTGCCCAGGTAGGAAGAAAGATCCGTCATTAGGGGTCAGTAGAGTTCTGTCAGTAGCTGTACTGGAATAAGCTTATAAAATACGTTTTAAATTACTTTTTGTGAAATAAAACACAGCAAGCTTGCAAATGTCTGTACTGACTCCTGCAGTCATGTGAAGGGGCAAAAGGGGGTCTGGATGCCTCTCTTACTCCTGTTTGGTTCAGTCTTACAAAATTAGCAATGTCTTATCTATATTTAAAAAGTCCTGAAAATAAAACCTATACCTTTGTAAGATTTCTCGACCATAGGAAAGTGTGTGATAACTGTGCATCAACTGTCCACTAGATGTACGGTGCATTATGGGTAGTGTAGTACACTATCCAATGAATTTTTTCCTTCCAGAACTACATATCTGGCAACCTAAATAGTGCACTATGTAGGGAACAGGGAATTTAGACAAGTATTGAATGAAAGCACTTTGTTAACTATTATTGATCAAGCTGTAGTACTTAATAATAATGTAATAATTTAGAAATATTAATTGATTTTCGATCAGTCTGAGCTACAGGTTGCCAGTTTGTACCTTGTTTCTATAAGGCAGCTTTTCCTATAAGTTAGACCCCGAGTCAATAAGTTAGACATTCGTTTCATGTTAACACTTGCCATTTCATTAGCGCTGCTGCACTGCTCATCCCAGAGCTCGTGTGGGGTCACGACGACCCGCAGCAGTGTGACGATGTCCGTCAGCAGTTCCAGAACCTTCTGGAAAAGCTTGAGCGTCCCTGAGAGCCACACAAGCACACACAGGAGAGCAGCATGAGAGTAGGACCAGAGTCAGGGGCACGCTCTTATCAAACCTGAGGAGGGACGCACAAACATCTGGAGGTGCTTACAGAGAGAGAGGAGAGAGGCAGAGAGAGGACCCTCACCTGTCCTGAGGAGAGGCAGAGCGTGCTGTAGAGTCTCCACGCCGAATCTGGCCACGTCCCACTGCTGCTCCCGCAGCTCTTGTGGCTCCTCGCCCTCAGGCTCCAGGTTGGGCCCAGCGAGAAATGCACTCCGAGAGCTGCTGCTGCTGCTGCTGCTGCACAGAACCGGACAGAAGCTCTCATCAAACGCTACACGCATGGAAAAATATTAGAACGAGATTATGTTATTAATTAATTCAATTCTAACACAGAGCAAAAGCTACTTAAGCTACCGTAAACACAGCCCGGACTAACTGTGAGCGATATGATTATTTACATTTAGATCTCCCGGAGAGACCAAAGAACCCTCAAACTATTCATACATTGTTACCTTCTCTAAAAACTCTGACATGGCATCACATGCCACGCTGTTCGTTCCCAATAACAGCACATAGTGGGCGGAGAATTTGTTAACTTGGCAACACAGTAAAGGCCTCTTCACACCGAGTTTGATTTATACAGACGAAAAGAAAACCCTCCACGTTTTTGACAAAGAACACGCGTGTATTAACTCCATCCTTCTACTGGACTAATTACACTCTTTATAATGCAGGTCAGTGTTCTTTAAGCATCCTCTATACGCTCAGAATGGCATACTGTCTTATCACAATGTGATACAATATCGTCATGTTGCCCAGCCCTAGCTGAAAGTGACTGTAGATGAACATAACGATGAAATACTGCTCACATTAGAGCTGAACCCTGATTCCCCTCCTAACAATCATGCTCTGATTACAGATCAGTATTTACAGACCTGCAGCTACAATTAGTTATCTCCGATTACCCTGCCAGATCACACAATCGGAACCCGAGGGCTTGGACTGAAACACCTCACGTCTGTCGAGTGTGGTCCATGTGTTCAGAGAGCTGAGGGCGGGGTTAGAGCGAGCTTCAGTAATTAGTGCTGTCATGGTAACCGTAACACCTGAACCCATCACTCAAGAGATGCAAGAATTAGTCAGGAATTCTTCTACAGTGCATCATTTTTACATTAAAACAAAATGTCAGTACAGAGAAACTGGGATGTTGTAACTGAGTTTAAACTCCTGTTTCACTTAGACACACATAACTCTAAGTGGTTAATTGTTTTTTTTTTTAAATTCCACCCTGTGATTAATATCAGAAACTTCAAACCTGGTGGAAGCAGCGTCTCCGTCTTGTCCATCCCCACGGACTCTCAGGCCAGGGCGTCCTAGGACAGAGGGACGAGGAGACAGGTCATCGGGTGTGGAGGTTCCTGACCTCTGGTTCCCTCTCAGTTCCTGAGGGTAGGACGCTGAAGAGTTCTGAGAGACTGGATCTACAAACATGGAAGTAGTTTTTGTTATTTTATTATTTTACAACTGACAGACATGGTCAGATAAGCATGAATAATCTGGCACTGTAAGAAGCATTTTGACAGATTTATGGGACTGTGGTAGCCTAGCGGTTAAGGTACTGGACTATGGATCAAAAGGTCCAGGGTTCAAATCCCACCTCCGCCAAGCTGCCACTGTTGGGTCCTTGAGCAAAGGTCTTAAACCACAACTGCTTGGATTATAAGACTGTATCAATTGTAAGTCGCTCTGGATAAGGGTGTCTGCTAAATGTAAATCTAAATGTAAATTTATTAGTATGGAGCATTGTCTCAAAGCAGCTTTAGATTATCTTCTAATATCTAGGGCCAATCCCAAATAAAGCAAGGCTAGGGCGACAGTGGAAAGGAAAAACTCCCTAAATGTTATAAGGAAGAATCCTTGGGAGGACCAAGACTCAAGAGACCCGACTTGCTTGGGTGGCTTAGATGATAAATTGAATTAAACTAATTTACCTAGTCAAATAAGTCTATAGTAATAGTCCAGAAAATAAAGCAAAAAAAATAGGCATATCGGTGCCATTTAGTCCGATACACAGAGGACAGCTTTGAAGATTAGTTATGCTACATCATGTTTATAACATTTAAGGAGTTTTTCCATTTCATGGTCACCCTAGCCTTGCTCTATTTGGGATTGGCCCTAGATATTAGAAGATAATCTAAAATTGTAAAACTGCTTTGAGACAATGCTCCATTGTAAAAAGCGCTATAGAAATAAATCCGACTTGACTTATTATGGTTAAATTAACAGATGCATTTGAACATAATGAAAATGTTTATACAGATATCAATCCGGTCTGACCCGAGTCAGGTTTAGGAGGCTCCCATTCTTACCTAGTTCAGAGTAGATCTGTGGAGGTGGGTTTGACTCGGCAGGGTGTGTGTGTGTGTGTGTGTGTGTACCGTGCTTGGTCGAGCAGAAGCTGGGATCTCTGTGGAAACGTAGGCGACTCTTCAGGTTTCTGCAGAGCTGCTGGAGGCAGGCCAGAGCCGGGAGAATCGAGGAGCTGGATTCGGTCTCCGAGCTAGCGCTGATGATCTGCAGAAGATTCTGCATAAAAAAAAAAAGAAAGAATCTGTCTAGCAAGGAACTGTCAGTGCCAGTGACGGGGGCGTAGCCTGCGCCTCTGTCAAACTGATTTCTATATATGCATGAGCAGGCAGGATAAACAGTAAATAAGCTCTGCTTATGAATTTATCTCTTTAATTGGACGGAGCTCACTTGCAATATGCCGGGCCGCTGAAGGAATATTTCTGCAGGAAAGTCCTGCATGATGACGTCCCTCAGCAGCTCGCACGTCGTCCTCACTAGATCGGGATTGTTGCTCCGTAAAGTGCTGCACGTACGTTAACAGACGTCATGACGAGTCTTTATAGACGGTAAGATGAGGATATGATATGAAAGGCGAGCCCTGACCTTTCATTGGATGATAAGATGTGTCGATCAGTCGCAGTCAAAGCCAGCCAAGGTAGAATCGAAAACCTCAAAAATCGAACGGTATTTACTGTAAGGCACAACAGGCTGGGATAAGTGCACCATCACAAATCAGATATGGTTTCAGAATACAAGTTACACGCACAAGATCTTAATTAGGAGTAATAATTGTTGTCTTAAGGATGTGCAAGCTGGCTTTAATGGGTATGTCGCTTACATTGCTAAAACCAATCAAAACACATATTGAAAAGCCACGCAAGTACCAGGTCAGAGGAGATAAGCCTTACAGAGGGGTGAGGCAGGAATTCTGTACACTCTACACTGACAGTTTCAGTACATCAAGGAGACTGGACTACGAATCCATGAAAGTGTTATGGAGACAGTATATGAAGCCCGGCCTCTCATAACCCTACCATCGAACGAGGTGTATACTGAAAATACTTTGACTTTTATATAGTGCGAATGACCTTCCTCACGCTGAGAGCGCCAGCTACAATAAAACGGCCATGCTACAAAGGCAGATATGAGTCGAGCTCCCACGGCTGGCCAGCAATCACATTTTAAACCTCCCTGGCTGGCAATCAAGACAGGAGAAATAAAAAGTCTGTTTGCCAGGGGCAAAGACAGAGCAGACGCCGGACGATCTTCCCCTGGCTTTGTGCCCAACTAGGTTTGTGCGAATCTGACTTCTGCAATCGCGATTTGCCATTTTTAAAAATCCAGGTTAATGGCGCCGGCAGCAAGTTTGTATCAGAACCAATTAAGAATTGTGAAAGTTCTTAAGTAACTAAAAAAAAGCTACAATATCCAGTTACAACAGTCCAAATATACTTAATATAATAGTTTGAACAGCCCAACAGTCATGCCAAATAAAAATCTTTGGCCTTATACTCACAAAAATAAGCCGAGGTTCATAAATAAAGATGAGTCCTACTGCAAATTCAGTATGTTTAACAATTTAAGTACATTTGCATTCTTTTTAGCCTAACATGCATTTCCCCATTTCAGGTTTTAGTAGCGTACAAGAGGGGTGACGATATTATCAGCCATTCTGAACAGTCTGGTATTTGCGTTTAACTGGACAAATAAAAAATAAAATAAAATAAAACAACAAATGTGACAGCTTTCCTTTTGCACAAGGTCTGCATTTTCTTCCCATGGTCACATCTTAATGTGGAGGTAACTTATTTAAACCAGCTAATACCTAATAATATAACAAAAAATAATAATTACATACAAATCATGCATTTCTCATTTACAAAAAGTAAATTCTAGTGTGAAATATCAAGTCTGTCCAATTAAGAATGGAATCTAGCAACGTCAGTGTCACTCTAAATCAAACTGCCCAGGTTTAGTGCTAATCCCTGATTTTCTAACCTGTCCATCCTTTCAGTATCCCGGCACACTCTACCCTAAAGTTCCTTACTCAACACCACTCTTCTCTCACTCTCTGTACTCCCACCCATTTCCCCTGAAGCAAATAAAAACCTCGTTTTATATTCACACTCCACCCTAAGGCAAGAGAATATAGTCTCCACGTTCTGATTCCACCTCCATTAAAAGGGTTTTTATTCTATAATGCATGGGGAAGTTTAATCCTCCAAGCTGCTATAACGTTATAACGAATGCTGCAGTACAAATACATGGTGCGCTGAACGACTTTTAAGCCCAACTCCACCCTCACTGAGGAAGCTGAACTTATTTGATTTTATTTTGTGCATAGGAAATTTTACTCCTTACATTCACACTCACTCTTACAGCAGCAAATGTTCACTAGGCAACGACTCAAACGTGGTACACATAAAGGTCTTTTATATTCTTTAAGTTGACATGTCTGTTTGTTTTGTAGTTTTGCACTTTTTTAACCGTTGCTCACACAAGCACCGCATCTACAACCTCTGACACCACTTGAAAAGCAGTTTTGGTTTCAACCAAGCATGGAGCAGCACTGAATGTTAACGATGTTCTGTTTTGTCTGTGCTGAGGGACTTCACTCTGTATTTCAACAATAGATGATTAACGAGAAGAGATCCCCTTATCTCAGATTTTCTCTGCTGATGCTGAGACCTGATCTCTGGGTATGGGCTGATACAGAGTACCAATCCAATATCAGTGCCTTTTTCTACATTTACATTCTTTTAGCTCACGGTGTTTAACATGATGCTGTAACTAAAGCAACAGAGGGATAAAAATGAAAATATACAACTTATAATAATGCAAAACAAGAATGAAGTGACACAAAAATGCTTAATACTTTATTAATAATAAAGTACAAGAGTAAAGAGTAAAAGTAAGGAGTAAAACAGCTCCAAACTGCAGAAGCTGCTCGTTAGCGGAGGTTTAAATTGTGGATATTTGACAACATTATTCACATTTCACTTAACTAGAACTTTTTAGTTCCATGAAATTGATGATAATGCAGAAGTGTGATGTTTTTGGTTGGTGAAGCTGATATTGATACTGAACTTTAGAGGGAAAGGTTGCTGCATATATGTATGTATATATATATATATATACACACACACACACACACACACGTGTGTACATAAAAATAAAGGGGTTTACAGAAGTTTACCGAGTTAGTTTGGCCTCCCATGTTAAAAACAACTGCATTGTTTCACTAAACAGAACATACCTGGTTATAGCCAAACTACCTCCAAACGCCATGGATGGATAAAGCAGGGAGAGAGAGACTGAGGTTAGGGTTCTTCATGTTCGTGAGGTGATGTACCTGATACAGTGGGGGGTGCGGGATCTGTTTGGCTCTGCATTATTTGCTGGAAGTATCCTCTCCCTGACATCTCCTCCTCTGAGAACAATAAAAACAGAGGTTCAGAGAGGAGGCGAGACATAAATCAGGTTTATAGCACCAGCAGTGGTGTGAATGAGAAGCGGCGCTGCTGCTCTGGGTTCGGGTGATGTTCTCGCTCTACGTTCTTTTACACGCCGCCGCAAATCAAACTAATGTTAGGCGAGTCACTGAGCATTCCGATGCTCCTCTCTTACCGGGAGGAGAGGAGGAAGGTACATTCTGGTCAGTGCTGGATGGGTGAATGTGGAGGTGGAAGAGCTGATCCAGAAGGGTCTCTGTTAAGTTCTGGAGGTGTCGGTCAACGCTGGACGAGAGCTGGGTCAGAAACTCTACTCCTCCTACCTCCCTTAACATGTGAGCTCCAGTCGGATGCTTTGACATGCGGACAGAATAAAACACCGGCAAAAAAGCTGAGCATCGATGTACCAATCTGTCCTGGAACATGTATAAAATATTTAAATCTGGAACAAAACTGGGACAATACCGCATGCCCTGTTCATGGTTTTACAGGAGACAAAATCTAACAGGGTTCACTTATACATCAAGCCAGAATCGTAGTCTAAAGGAGCTATCAAGGTTTTATAGAGTTATAAATTGAGAAGTATTTCCATGTTCAGAAACAATATTCAGCACGTTTTTGTGTCTGCGTGTGTGTTACACTACCGTAGTGAGTGTGTGTAGCAGTTGCAGGACGTCCTCCTGCAGCGGTACTTCAGGAAAGTTGAACCAGTGCAGCAGGTTGATGAAGAGCCATCGCTCCTGAACCAAATCAGCAGGAGTGACAAGGCCGAGCTGAAGCTTTGAGACGAGGTTCTTCAGAGAACGTACGCGGATCTCTACTAACGAGTGTGCTACAGGAGAGCGACAGTGCCATCGTAATTACCATTATCATCAAACAACAACATCATCATCATCATTATCATGATCATCATTAAGGAACGCTCACTGAGCACTGGGAATCCCGTTCCTGAGGACACCGAGATGGTTTATGTTAAAGTACAGCAGGACTGATTCTGCTCAGCTTCTGCTGCAATGTGCTTTAGAAACATCCGCTATGATCCTGTAGAATGGATTTAGCGGTCTCAGAACTAGGATTGAACCAGGGATCGAACCAGGGATCTCTGCAACTGTGCAGAGCGACTGCGCCAATCAACTGAGGCACCGTACCACCCAGTCCATGCCCTAAAGAACTGTATATATACACACACATAACTGTGTGTGTGTGTGTGTGTGTGTGTGTGTGTGTATGTATATATATATATCTATACAACAAACACACACACACACACACACACCACCACACGGGGGGGGTGATATATTATATAGAGACACACACATCACACAGACAGAGAACAGATGACAGAGATACACACATACATACATACAGTAGAGATCATATATATAAGATAGATATAGTAGATAATATATTATATATATATTACATACACATACCATATTATATAATATCTATACTATATACTCTAGATATCATATTAGAGATCCTAGATAGATTACCTATATATATATCAACAATATTGATTCCCCTCCCTGATTTTGGTAAGTCTGCACATTGACAAGAAATGAATGAACAGTCTCAATTTTCATGGTAGGTTCTGGTTAAGGTTAAGGAAACAGGAAAGATAGAATATTGAAATGTAAATCCAGAAAGAAAATCACCTTATATAAAATATATAAATTGATTTGCATTTCATTGAGTGAAATAAGTATTTGATCCCCTAACAAAACAAGACTTAGTACTTGGTGCCAAAACCCTTGTTGGCAAGCACGTAGGTCAGACGTTTCTTTTAGTTCATGACCAGGCTTGCGCACATACCAGGAGAAATTTTGGTCCACTCCTCTTTGCAGATCATCTCTACAGCATTAAGGTTTTGAGTCTGTCGCTTGGCAACTTGAAGCTTCAGCTCCCTCCACAGGTTTTCTATGGGATTAAGGTCTAGAGACTGGCTAGGTCACTTCATGACCTTAATGTGATTCTTCTTGAGCCACTCCCTTGTTGCCTTGGCTGTATGTTTTAGGTCATTGTCGTGCTGGAAGACCCATCCACGACCCATTTTCAGTGTCCTGGCGGAGGGAAGGAGGTTTTCACTCAGGATTTTACGGTACATGGGCCCGTCCATGCGGTGAAGTTGTCCTGTGCCTTTAACATGTTTCCACCTCCATGCTTGATGGTGTTCTTGGGGTCATAGTCAGCATTTCTCATTCTCCAAAAACGAAGAGTTGAGTTGATGCCAAAGAACTCGATTTTAGTCTCGTCTGACCACAGCACCTTCTCAGCACTTTCTTCCTCCCAAGCACTTTCTGAATCATTCAGGTGTTCATTGACAAACTTCAGACGGGCCTGCACATGTGCCTTCTTGAGCAGGGGGACCTTGTGGGCACTGTGGGATTTTAATCCATTATGGCGTAGTGTGTTACCAATGGTTTTCTTGGTGACTGTGGTCCCAGCTGCTTTGAGATCATTAACAAGCTCTTCCCCTGTAGTTGTAGGCTGATCTCTGACCTTTCTCATAATCCTTGATACCCCACGAGGTGAGATCTTGTGTGGAGCCCCAGACCGAGGTCGATTGATGGTTATTTTGTGTTTCTTCCATTTTCGAACAATTGCACCAACAGTTGTCTCCTTCTCACCCAGATTTCTGCTTATGGTTTTGTAGCCCATTCCAGCCTTGTGCAGGTCTACAATCTTGTCCCTGACATTCTAAGACAGCACTTTGGTTTTGCCCATCTTGGAGATGTTGGAATCTGATAGATTGATTGATTGAATGATTCTGTGGACAGGTGTCTTTTATACAGGTGACAAATCGAGACACGTGTCTTTAATGTGGGTGACGAGTTGAAATTAGGAGCATCTTACCGGTCTGTGGGAGCCAGCGCTCTTAATGGTTCCTAGGGGATCAAATACTTATTTCACTCAATGAAATGAAATTCAATTTATATATTTTATATAATGTTATAATATATAATATTTTATAGACACACACACACACACACACACACACACACACACACACACACACACACACACACATACATACATACATACATACATATATATATATATATATAGCCAGATTGTGTCACCTTTGTACACCAAATCACCAATAAACAATGTAAATTATTAATTTTCATGAAAACTTGATATGAAAAATCAATTACAGAGGTCCTCGGGTTACGACGGTCTCGAGTTACGACGTTTCGTGGTTACGACACATCTCCCATTTACTGTATAAAGCCTTGTCTCGCACTTAAGTGGTTTTGCGTCGTAAACGTCATAACGCGAACTTCGTGTTTGGTGTGCGCGGCGAAAGAATACACGGTTACGCGGCTCGTTTTTTGATAATTACTGTGTTAGGATAGGATAAGTGCTTACAGTATGTTATTTACGTACAGTATGTACGTATGTTCCGACTTACACCGAAAATTGGTTTACGACGCCACCTAGGAACGGATCTGCGTCGTAAATCGAGGGCTACCTGTATTTATTTTATTCCATTTAATTTATTATTCATGTCTTAATTTTTTACCAACCCTTATTTTTGTTTCTACCTTGTTGCAACACCTACAAAATTATTAAATTAGTTTTAATAATTGTTTTTTTTAAATTTATCTGAATAATTTTAGAAAATGCAGTGTTAATACAGTTGTGATATATAGTTAATTAATTAATGAGAAATAACCAATTTTTAATTCATTTTTTGTTAACCATTTTTTGTAAGTGAATTCATTCTAATACATTATACATTCATTTAATAATATTGAATTGCACTATATTTTTATAGATTAATATATCATAATTCTATCATAAATACCATAAAATTATCAGTACTGGATTTTCGAAAAAATTATAATATACAAAATATTAAAACATAATATAAAACACAAAAATATTCAATAAATGTTTATAAAAAGTAGCTTACTGCTTGCAAAAAGCATTTTCTTTTCATGCTTATTTTCCCTCATTTATTATACCCATTTACTTCTGCAAAGAAAAGTATTGTTAAAGCTAGAATGTGGGACTTCTCTTGTTTCAGGCACCATCATGCCAAATTTATTAATATCTGAATAATGCATGATAAAATATTTTCTAGACTCATTTCCCTCAATAGCCACGTAAACACTATTAATTACACTGGGTACCAATTAATAAACAAATTAAATAACATAAAAAATACATTGTGATGGACTGGAGTCTTGTACAGGGCATGCTTAAATTTGCCCCGTCTGTTCCCTCGGTTAAAATATGAAAAATAAAACAACAATAAATTAATAATAATGCAATAAATACATGTACAGTACCGTAAAGGCCAGATTGTGTCACCTTTATACACCTAACTGCTAACATTATATTGGAAAAACTCAAGTAACGTGCGTTTTTGGATCATATAAGCCACTTGTGTAGCAGTAAGACGATTTAAACACAAAAGCTTTTAGACTAAAATAAAGCATAGTGTGTTACAATTATACCCAAATCTACTGCTAACGGTTAGTATCACCATGGCAACCATTGAACAACTCAGGTGCTAGTTCGCTAGCTAATGTCTATTTAATAAGGTATTAAAAGATGAAGTACATAAAGCTGACCATTGCTCGTGTTTAGATATGTGGCAGTACATGTGATTATCTAAACCTTAATAAATACACTTCTGAGCGTTAAATGCCAAACTGTCAGGTGAATACGGACTTAGCTAAAGTTCGCTAGTTAACGGTGGCTAGATTACGGAGTAAAACAAAACTTACCGAGTTTTTTAATAAGTAACGATAATTCCATGGCTGCACACAAAACCTCTGCTTCAAATTGCAAACCATTAATTAAAACCAATTGTTGTTATTTCAGTCAAACCCCGCTTCATTTCCGTACTGCTTTTATTTTTGTTTTTAACCTCGGCGCCAATTTCAGCTTCTCCATGCCTGTCGACATACGGCTGCGTCTTAAATCTCTTCATAAGCTCTACAAAGGCGGCCTATATCTGCCATGAAGTAATGGCGCATATACCCTACGTAGTGCACTGTTGGAGATAGATTTGGGATACAGCCAGTGAATAAGCAACATCATGCTGGCAGGATCAGGTTTTAACCCTTAAATAGTTAAAACAGCAAAAGATTAATACAGTATTATTACATTAAAATTAAATTGAAAGATAAATATAAAATAAAATTAAAATTTAATTAAAAGAACAAAAAAGTGAAAAACATTTACATTTTATTTTAAATTTTACAAGATTGCAAGGCTGATAATCAATTTAATAAAAACATTAGACATAAATTAAACATATTCAATTACATGAAAGGATATTTATTATAGCATAAATATTATTAACACTATATATCATTATACACTAGCAGCTAATGTAAATATTTAATTAAATCAAATTTAAATATAGTTGAAATATTATCTATGTTACGTTTTTGGTATTGCACATTTCTGAAATAAAGCAAAAATAATAATTAAAAAATAAACAATAATACGAATTTTATTACATATTTTTATTTTATTATTAATTTAGTATTCATTAGTTTATTTCACCACTCATTTTAAAGTTCGTACCTTGCTGGGCAATACTTAAAACGTTATTCAAATTAATTTGTGGTTTTTAATAACTATTTTGAATATAACATAATTACATTTGGACACAATTATTTATTATTTATTATTAAATTAATATATATTGAAAATTATTTATTAGTATTACATGCATTGTATTTTACAGATTCTACAATTATTGCATAAAATTGTCGTTATTAAATTTTATAAAAATGATAAAATATTTAATAAACATTAATACTACAATACAAAAGCTATTTTCTTTTCATGTTGAATTTCCCTCATTAGTTATACCTTTAATAATCCTTTTATTTTTGTTAACAAAAGTACTGTTCTCTACTGCTCTTTTTTACAGGCACAATCCTGACAATTTTATTAATAATATATAAATAACTAGTGACATGTCAATATGATTGGATTATCTGTGATCACCTTTAGCATTTGCTCTGTGATTAAAGTCTGCAGCAGCAGCAGTGTGTGAATGTTTACAGTCAGTTCTGTCCTTATTGAGGATCGATACTGAAGATCAGATCAGATCAGATCACACCGGACTTTAATACAGACGCTGCGGCTCTGTTTATTCGGTGACATTTTAGACACGATACAGTGATGTGTAGAGAAATGTCACTGAGTGCAGAGTGTGAGATGAAGAGAAGAGAAGCGTGAGAGTGACTTTGATTAGTGATAATGTAATCAATGTGTTTTGTGTATGTTAGAATATAGTTCCAATACACCATTCAATAAAACATTAGTTTTGGCTGAGTCAGTTGTACCAGTGCAAAACACACTGACATGCCACCAATAATAACTGATCTGTGATGGTCCTGTGCTGGTCATCTGGGGGTCCTGACCATAAAGGACACTGTGAAAGGGGACTAGCATAGAACACAGAGCAACAAGCAAACTACAATCTGTAATTGTAGAACTACAAACACCACCTATAGGAGAGGTGGAGCTAATAAAATGGATGATTATGGCTGTAATGGCTGATCGGTGTGTGTGTGTGTGTGTGTGTGTGTGTGTGAGAGCGTGGGTCTCTGTTCCAAGGGGGGTTCGAGGAACAGATGGCTTTAGGGTGTGGCGCAGAAGCTCCCCTGCCAAACCCAGCAGAACCTCATGGCTGGAACGCCGTGTCCTATGCGAGCTCTCCCGAGATCCCACCGTGTGTCTGTGTGAAACCCAATCACAACACACAGATGATTGTGTTGCCGGTGTGCTGGGATAAAGGGGTGGGGGCCCGAGTGTGTGGGATCAGCCTCCTAATGATATTTATTATTCATTATTCATTATTATGTTGAGTATTTAACATTGCAGAGTTCATTTTAGCGAAGTGGTTTTGGTGCTGTAGTGGCTCAATCCCTGGTTACAGTTCCTGCATATGTGAAATTTGGCATGTTCTCTCCTTGTTCAGTCTCGATTTGTATTTGTCATTATTATTATTATTATTATTATTATTATTATTATTATTAATTAATTTTTATTACTACTATTATTATCATAATAATAATAATAATACTCATCATCATCATCATCATCATCATTCTCACCATTGTTGTTATCGTCATTAGTAATACTAACAATATTATTATTATTATTATTATTATTATAAATGAGTAGGTGATGTGTGTAGAGTCTCTCAGACCTTCAGTTGCTGCTCTTTTTCTCAGTGTGAGTCCGTTTTGGTAATCAGGTCTGATCTGAGATCAGTCATTCACATCACTCGGTCGTCAGGAAGCAGACAGAGCTCTGTGTCCTGGTGTCCTTATCAGTCATCATGCTTCATCCTCACACCCAAAACCACTGGAACAATCAGTGCATTTCTCTTGGGTCCTCTGTCACAGAGTCCTGTCCTGTGCTGCCTCATCCCCCCCATCTCTTTTGTAGAACCTTTCTTATATTTACTGTTGGATCTGAATATATATCACATTATGATTCCACAAAAAGATGCAGATGCACAAATGTGAGTCTTAAAGGGGTCAGACTCATTTGCTCTGTTTGGCTGTGCATGATGGGGGAAATCAGAAGCAAAAGGAAAACAGATTTGATAGAACAGTGAGTAAAACAGTCTGTATCTTAGAGCTTAGCAGAAAAGCAAACATTGTGGAGATCTCAGAACATTCAGATCTTCCAGGCTCTGGCTCTGATTACCTTCAGTGTGACTTGATTGGGCTCCATCTGCTGCAGGTGTAATTAATGCAAAGTCCCTCAGCAGCTTTAAGGGCCCTAAAGAGGTTGCAGGGGCTCGGAGGAGTGATGCAGCTTTGCTTTCTCTCTTTCTCTTCATGTCTCTGAATCTGATTACAGCCCAGCAGTGCATCTCAGAAACAAGGAAATGACCTTCAACACTTTAGGTTTAGATTTTTAATAATAGAAATACTAATAAATAACATTAATGATAATAATAATGATAAAATAGTGGGCAGTACAGGAGTGCAGTGGTTAGTGCTGTTTCTCTATTCCTCTTGGTACATGTGTTAGGTCCAATGGCCTCTCTAAAGTGTCCCAGTCTGAGTGAGTGTGTATGTGAGTGTATGTGAGTGTATGTGCCCTGTGATGTAGCGGTGCCCTGTCCAGGGTTGGTTTCCGCTTTGCACCCTAGGCCTCAGCACCCATTACCCTAAATTGTATAAGGAGGTATGAAAATGAGTAATGAGATCAATAGTAATAATAATAATAATAATAATAGTAATAATAATAATAATAATAATAATAATAAGAAGAAGAAGAAGAAGAAGCAGAAGAACAACAACAACAACTACTACAACAATAATGACAGTAATAAAAGTAATAATAACATTAAAAGTCACAATAAAAATAATAAAATGAAGAACAACAGTAATAGTCATAACAATAAAATAAATTAGTACTAATAATAATAGTATTAAAAGTTATAATGATAGTAATAATAACATAGTAATACTACTACTACTACTACTACTACTACTACTAATAATAATAATAATAATTATTATTATTATTAAGTTACAATAATAATAATAAAAACAATATTAATAACAGAAATATAATAATAATAATAATAATAATAATAATAATAATAATAATAATAATAATAGGAAGAAGAAGAAGAAGAGAACAACAACAACAACAACGACAATAATAATAATAATAATAATAATAATAATAATAATAATAATAATAATAATAAATAGTTGTGTTTCCCCTGATCAAACAGCATTAAAACACAGCAAAGCTACTCGAGTAAGAGTGCCCCCATGTGGAATATTTGTGTCGTATACAAAGCATCCCGTTGTAGCCCCACTTATCCTGGCTTACGTTGAGGTGAGGGTGTAGGGCTCGTGCCCAGAATTCACTCAGCACAGACAAAGGGACACTCTGGCCACTGTGCCAGCCAATCACAAAAAGGGATTCAAACCCAGGGCCTGGACCAGTGACTGGCTCTTACTACCGAGCTGCAGGAGCTGCTTTGATATATAATAGAATGATCTTTTTTTATTCTAGGGCTGTTCAGCTGATCAATCTGATTCTATTCTCACAGTCAGATCCTTTAACAGCTTGATTGGATTCGGAAATAAAAGCACCCTGAGTAAATCTTCTGACCTTATTCTCAGAAATAAAGGTCTGAATGATCTCAGCAGTTCATTCCCTCTCTAACGTGCACGTCAAACACATTTTCTGTTTTAGTAAGAGCACGGAAATTCATGCGGGACCTCTCGTCACCTGGCTGCTGGCACAAAGTGTCACACGTACTGAATCAGAGCGAGTGACGCTCAGAACACGCTCAGTAAATCAGTCCTGTCTCCTTCCTACAGCACTACAGGATTTAAAAAAAGCTCACAATGTTACTTCAGTGGATAAATGTGTGCATTAGGGTTAAGATCTTTAATATGAAAACTGATTAATAATATCAGACACACACACAAGGTCAACTGATGTGTCTAAAGAAACCTAATTTGAGTGTGTGTATGTGTCACAATGGTCTGACTCTCTGTCTCGGGCTGGTCCTGACTCATGCCCTGTGCTCCCAGTTAGGCCTTGTCCTTCTGCAACGTTGTACTGGATTAAATGATGTGAAGGGGCACCCCTGGTGTGCGTCACATGACAACAAACTTATTATTACTACTATTATTGGTTGCTATTATTATTATTATTCTTATTATTGTTGTTGTTGTTGCTGTCGTTGCTGTATTATTATTATTATTATTATTATTATTATTATTATTATTATTATGTCCACAGTAACAAAGGAATGGAAGAGGACAAGTGGGTTACCAGATTGTGTTTTTCCCCACCCATTGTTCTGTTATTTATTAACAATGGACTGGAATAAAATCGATTATTTCTATTTTTTAACTCTATATGCAAGATGCTGTTAATCAAACTGTGTAATCAACCAAATAATAATATTATTATTATAGTAATAATAATAAAACAAGTATTTTAATGTCTTATTAAAAACATATACTATATATGGAATTCATTTGAATACTGCTACGGACCTTTTGCTTCAACAAAGCTTTACAAACAGTCTTTGTCTGGGTTATACAGGATCAGCACACTAAAGCTTACACGAAATCTTTACTAAGCTACACACTGGATCTTTAACCAGCAGGGTTCTGTTAATGATGGATCGAAGGTTTATATTTACAGATCCTCAAACATCCAGAGACGTTCTTAAGTATTATTAGGAAAATGCTTTAAATGTATTCATTTGGCTTATTTTTCGGGTTGAAAATGATACATTCAGGACATTTATGTGTTCATGTATGTATGTATGTATACGCAATGTACCGTAAATTTTACTATTTACTAATTTAACATGCTTTTCACACTTTTCTAGAACAAATCAAGCGCTTTGCAAAATGCTTACATATATCAGTGTATATATATATATACAGTTATACAGTAATAGTTCATCTGAAGGTAACTCAGGGGTAAATCAGGCCAATCTGGCAACCCGAAGAGGAGGACCAACAGCGTGATAAAGGAGAAGAGACTTTATTAAACTTAGCTTTATTAGTATCATTTTATACACTTTCTTTACTCGATATACGAACTAACAAACGCCAAATGTGCTGCTTAACGCTTACTGCAAGGTAACATATCGATTTTAATACGGGTGCGTTTTAAATAACTGTAATAAAGGCTTTAAGGCATGTTTATACATGTTAGTTAGCCGGTTAGCATGCTAGCCGGCTAACTTTGCATTAGGCCTTTTAAATGTAATCAAAATGCAGCTGAATTTGATTATCGGTCCAGACTTGGACGGATTTGTTATTTTTACCGTGTTTGCGTTGTAACAGAATCTCTTCCAGCTGTCTTTTGTTGCTGTTTCGTTAGCTTTAGCATGTTTGCATTAGCCAGGTCAGATGATGAACTTACTATCGTTATTTTGCCCGCGTGTCACATTTAAACTCCACAACAGGTCTAAATTCGATCACATTCCAAATCAATCAATCGACAATCTTATAGTTTTACTCATAAAATGTCTGTAAGCATCCACATTTCTGTCTAAGACTCATAAATTAAATTAAGGATCCAATAAAAGACCAACCTGATCAGTTTTATCTGGTTCTGTTGGGCACAGTCTGGATTGGAAAAACTATGTACACCCTGCTTTAATAGCGTTTTTAAGCAAGAAACCAGTTTGAGATTATTTCCGCGGGTGTAGGCATCAGAAGATGGTACATTGTGGCCATAAAGGGGTGCACATGGTCAGCAACAATACTCAGGTACGCTGTGGGGTTTAAACGATGCTCAGTTGGTATTAAGGGACCCAAATCGTTGATACAAGGCAGGATGGGTCCAACATTTTTTCATGATATTTGTATGAAATTCTGACCCTACCAATTGAATGTTGGAGCAGAAATTGAGACTCCTCAGGCCAGGCAACATTTTTTCATCTTCTATTGCAATTTTGGTGCCGATTGTAGCCTCAGCTGATTCTGTGATTCTTTACATTCCATATATGTTCACAGATGACGTCGAGTGGCGATTAGCATTTTCCAGTCCCATGGAAGGATCAGGCGGGCGGTGAATCGCGGCTGCGCCTCCCATGTGGCGGAAAGGCCCAGGATGAAGAAGATCAACCTCAGCACGTTCAGAAAGTCCTTCCGAACGAAGGGCAAAGAGGACGACTTCACCATGCTGCAGAAACAGGCGCTGCCGAGCGACTTCGCCAAGGACGACTCCCTTTTCGGCGGGCGTTACACCAAAGAGCTGGCGTGCGACCTCCACGGCGAGGACGCCAGAGGACACAAGAACAGATCGAAAAGTGAGGGCCTGATGGGGACGCTAAAACGGAGGCTTTCGTCCAAACAGAAACCGAAAGCCAAGGGCGGTTCGGGCTCGGTCGGATCCGGAGACGATGACGACACATTCTCTTCGGCATCGGTTCCTGTGAGCTTCAGCGAGGTCAGAGCGCAGCGTCCGTTACGGTCCTCGTCCTTACGTAGCCATCACTACAGTCCGTCCCCATGGCCCATCAGACCCGTCAACCCAGAGGAGGCCTGCTTTAAAGTGGAAGTCAAGGTTAAAGTGAATTCCCCAGGCGCCAGCGCGTCCCTAAACGGCGTCAGGAAGGATTTAAGTGACGTCCAAATGGAGGAATCGGACGGCGAGCTTCGGTTAAACGTGGAACAAAATGTGCCTGTCGTTATCGGACTGACGCCTCAGGATTATATCCAGTACACCATGCCTTTAGATGAGGGAATGTACCCCGACTCGGGCCCGGATGCATCCTCGCCGATGGAACAATCCGACCACTTTTTATCGTCTGATCTTCCGATGGATCCGACTGTGCTAGGTACCCCGGGATTATCTTTTCAGAACTCAGAGGTCCCGTCCCTTTCCCCGTCTCTTTCCCCGCTTTCCGGTGCCGAAATCCCAAGAGCCTACTCAGAACTCGCTGCCTCGGATTCCCTCATGAGGCGGCATCTCGATTTCGATCCGAATTTCGCCCCCGGTGTGAGCAGGGTGTACGATTCGGTCCGGACCAGCGGGCCGACAGTGGTGACGAGCCTGACGGAGGAGCTGAAGAAGCTGGCGAAGCAGGGTTGGTACTGGGGTCCTATAACGCGCTGGGAGGCCGAGGACAAACTTTCGGAGCTCCCGGACGGCTCGTTTTTGGTGCGGGACAGCTCGGACGATCGCTACTTGCTCAGCCTGAGCTTCCGGTCGCAAACCAAGACCCTGCACACCCGGATCGAGCATTCGAACGGACGCTTCAGCTTCTACGAGCAGCCCGATGTCGAGGGCCACGCCTCCATCGTCGACCTCATCGAGCACTCCGTCAAAGATTCCGAAAGCGGCGCCTTTTGCTACTCCAGGTCGCGCCAACCAGGGTCGGCCACCTACCCGGTGCGACTGACCAACCCGGTGTCGCGGTTCATGCAGGTGCGCTCACTGCAGTACTTGTGCAGGTTCGTGATCCGGCAGTACACGAGGATCGACCTGATCAGGAACCTGCCGTTACCCAACAAAATGAAAGACTACCTGCAGGAGAAGCACTACTGAAGCAGCTCCGCTTCATCTTTCACAGTTTACAGACGCTCCATTTCTCGGCAGATCTCGTCTCGTCTCGGTTCGTTTGTTGTTGCTCAGATTCGCTATCAAGAGGTACAATTCCGGTTCGGATCCGCCACGGAACCTGACGTCAACAAGGGTCACGATCGAGATTTGTTTTTATAGATTTTACAGGCTTTCGTTAATAAAAAAAAATTTGGCTGATTTTTGGATGCATTATCTGTCTAAAGGGTGCGTGATTTATTCAGACGACAGTAACTTAATTTGAGCACGTCTATAATGAGCGTATCTTCCACGAGAAATGTGGTTTTTTTGGACAGCGAAAATGCAGCTTTATGTTTTTCGAGCTTCTTTTCACCAGAGACAAAAACTCACCGACAGATCAGTGTCGCTGTCGTCTTCTGTTGTTCTCTCTCAGAACCACAGCCATTTTACTCTCATATAAAATGTTCAGGTTCGGGACAGTATTAATGAAAATAATCATAATAAACTGAAACCTCGAAGAATTAGAACTTAATTGGTTCCAGAAGGCTGTTTGGGCTTCGATTTGTTTGTAGTTGGAATAAAACTTCCAAATAAGAAGTAATGTACAGTGGTACCTCGGGATTAGAACGTCTCTTCACTCGAACAGGCGACGAAATGGAAAAAAAAAAATTGCGTTGTGTCTGGTCTGTTTAGCTTTGAGGCAAAATGAAATTTTTTTAATTAGACATGTTTGTGCCACGTTCTGTGTTACAGCAGTGACGCGCTAGGAGTGGAAACGTGGTCGGAGATGGTTGGCGCTTAATTTTGCGATCTGTATCGAAGCAGGGATTAAAAAAAAGCTAGCAATAATAATCGATAATCAGCATCTTCAGAGGCAGCTACTAATCGATCAGCTAATCAATTCATCAGAAACGGATTAGGTTTGAATAATTTCACTCTCACTTGTGAATTCGGGATTAGTTGGGGAAGGAACGAGTTATTGTAGTTCAGGCTCTTTGACATCCAGCTTGGGAATTTTTTTGATCTGCACAACAACAAATAAACTTGAGCGTTAGGCATGTTCTGATTATTGGTTATAACGGCGTAATGAGTGATTTAACTGCTGATAAATGGCTTTATTTTTGTTCGCTGAACATTTTTACAGCTCAAAAAATGTCCTGCCTGGTGAGATTCAATGGAAAAAAATCAGAGATTCAAATGAAAATTGAGGCATCTAAAGAGAAAAAGTGGAGAGTCTTAATATCAGTGTAATATCAGCACGTGCCTAATGGATCCACATCCTTAATCACAGATCAGATCAGATGCCACGGGTGTGTGTGTGTGTGTGTGTGTGTGTGTGTGTGTGTCTGTGTGTGTGTGTCTGTGTGTGTGTGTCTGTGTGTGTGTGTCTGTGTGTGTATGTACTTCCTACAGTATTGCATATGTAATGTCTAGTGGAGTCGAAGGCTCAAGGCTCTGATGCTTGGTAGGGAGAATCGAGCTAAACATGAGCACAGTTTTATACCGATGTGTCACTTTTTGATTGTTAACCTACAAACTGAATAAAGTCTGAGACCTGAATCTCATCCAAAATACCAGCCCATGTGTGTTAATGCTTTAAGTACTGTGCAAAAGTCTTAGGCCACCTTTACACTGCCCATATAGAAGACACTGTGACGATTAGACCCATAAATTTGGATTCATCACTCTATAATCCTCTTCTCTGTTGATCTTCTTTCTAATCTTTGTGAGATTTGTTGCTCAAGAAAAGAGAATTGCTCAATTTTTAAATACTGCATATACATTTCCTGTGTTTTCTGGTTGTATTCTAATAAAAAGACTGATATATACGTATATATATATACGTATATATATATACGTATATATATATATACACATAAATAAATATATATATATATATACATATATATATATATATATATATATATATATATATATATATATATATATACATACATACGTACGTACGTGTGTGTGTATATATATACATATATATACTCCCCCCTCATTGACTCCTTTTTGCTTACAGAGGATATAGAGATAGAGACGGAAGAGAGATAGAGTAGAGAGACGGAGAGAGAGAGAGAGAGAGAGAGAGAGAGAGACACAGACAGACAGAAAGAGAGAGAGAGGACGAGAGGAGAGTAGAGAGAGAGAGAGAGAAGGACACGGAGCAGACAGAAAGAGAGAGAGAGCGATTATATAGGATATAAAGAAGAGGAGAGAGGGATATCTAAGAGACAGAGGATATATATACACAGACATACGAAATATTAATATATTTATATGTATATATATATATATTATATATAATACACATACTACATAAATATATATATATTATATATGGTTATATAATATATATAGACAGATATATATATATATATTATACCTGCTAAAAAATGGTAATCTATGTAATGGTAGCTATGAGTGCACAGTATTGTGTGGTATCTATCTATCTATCTATCTATATATAATATCTATATATATATATAATATATATCTATATTATAATGTGTTGTGTATATACATATAATAAAAAAATAGACATGTTATTATTATAAAGAATTAGACTTATACACTCTTTTTATATAAATATGATGTAATATTATAGAGATAAACGGACTCAAATTCATCTATTTTGTTCCGAATGGCCATTTAGTCACACCCTGAACTTACCAATGTTCAAAGTTGGAATTTTTGTTCCTAATTTGCCGCCAAAAAATTGTAGAACGGCCCGCTCAATGTTCGAATTGGTCGAATAAAGTGGCGTTCAAAATCCATGGTTCCACTGTGTTTTCACTTTATACAGATATCAATTTTTTTAATGAATATAAATAGAAGTTACACAATGGCTATAGGAACCAACTTAAATATGACATTTCTACACGTTTTAATAAACTAACGGCCCAAATGCAGGGGCACCCCTGCTCTGCGCCTCATCTCACACAGTCCCAGGTACAGCTTGACTGATTTAGGATGTTTATACTTGAGGATTTAAAACGCATAAATCTTGTCAGCCCCTTTTTATATTTATATATATAAATTGATAATGAAGTGACCTTGGCCATCAGAAAGGTGATATATTAATGCAACTTATTGTTGTTATTGTTATAGTATTATTATTATTATATTTTACAATTGGCCAATATTCTGTTTTTTCATTAAACATGTAACAAACGATTTTTCATAACGTTTCTTATGTGTAGTATAACTGATTTTATAAATGAATCATAAATAAATAGTACTTTGAACAAAAGTATAACAAAAATAAATGAAAGTCAAATGTGCAGTAGCCTACTTTGCAAAAGGCCACCATTAGATTAGATATACCATTGTTTTAGCAATGGTTTAATGACCATGCATAATAATTTAGTGTCAGAGTGTTCAGATATTTTTGGAAACGCATCCACCAATTTTCTCTGCAATGTTTCAGAGTTGAATGTGTTGAAATGCATTAATTATTTGAATCTGAATTATTTTAGAGTTAAACGTTATTGAGGCTGTCGCTCACTTCGAATTTGCGATTCCTAGAACAGAATGGCTGCAGCATGGCGCTCAGTTGGATCATGTTTCTGATATAAGCAGGCGGGCACTGCCTGACGTTTCTCTAGAGTTTAGCAAAACAAACCGAAGTGGCGGGTCACGCGGAGCCGGGCCGTGACAGCACGCTTCAGACCGATAACGTACGGAACGACAAATCTTTATTCTTTAGGTGCTGATGATTTATTCATAACTCAGCGGTGGTGGCGCTGTCACGCTGAAATGTGTCCCTGATGTAACGGTGTGTCAGAGAGAACGTGAGAAACTCACAAACAAGCAAAAACATGGAGAAATGTTCAGAGTTCAGGAAACCGGGTGGATTTCATGATGTGCTGCATCTGATATGTGGTGGGTTAAACGTCGGTGGATGAAAAGCGGTAGAGGATCTGGATTTATTGTGCCAGTGTTGGTTTTTCTTCCATTTTTCTTTTGTTTAAGATCTTGTGTGCCACCATGGAGACTCCCTTGGGTTAGGCTTCTGCTGGTGCGCTGTAATGGACTGGCATTCCATTGAGGTTGTACAGTACTATCACATCTCCAGTCAGTAATGGAATGAGCATTGCTGGCACCAACGACTGACCCATAGTGTCTCAGAGCAACCTGAACTTGGCATGGTCAGGAGACCTTCTTCTTCTGGAAAACCCCAAAATAGGATAACATACAGAAGCTTCCACATCTCAGTCTTTGTCTCGCCAACCAGAGATGAAGACCAGAGAGTGGCGTAGTACATTGGTCGTACTAGTAGTTCGTTGGTCTCATTGGAGATGGCACTTCCTGGAGGTCAGAATTCTGGCATCGTTGAGGCCAGAGGTTAGATTGCTGGCGCTTGAAGTTTAGTGGTTGGATCACATGGTGTGTAAGGGAGGTGAAGCACTGGTGAGACCCCTGCTGCACTCTGCGATGGACTGGCATTCCATCCAGAATATCCCACTGAGTACCATAAAGACTAGCACGACCCGGGAGTGCAGCTAAGGGCTACCGGTGTTATACTGTATCGTCGCAACCAGAACCTTAAGGAGAAACCCCATCCGGAGCCAACTGCTGGATGCCAGGAAGCCAAATTCTGGGAAATGCCAACTCGGATATCATACAGAACGTACCACCATCTCATTCTTCTCTTTGTCAACCAGAAGAGCAGAGTGGCGCAGTGGGCACGTGACACACATTTGTTTGTTGGTCCCAGGTGGCATCGTTAAGGCCAGAAAGGGTTTCTGATGTTTGAAGCTTAGCAGTTGGCTCACGGCATTTATAAGAGAGGGCTACCCCAGGGGATGTCCTATGATGGAATGACATCCCATCCCGGATGTACTGCAGCATGTGGCCAACCACTGGACTCAACGGTGTCAGGACACCAACCTCTGGGAACTACTAGAGATGCGATATGAACCAGAAAGGCTCAACAGTAGAGCGCTGGTTGCACACCATGCCGGTAGACCAGATGGCATCTCCTGAAGGTCAGGTACCTGGCATCGTTATGGGCAGAGAGTATATTGGTTGTACCATTTACTGGAACCGTAGTTAAATTCCAACCTGGAGACGAACGCTTGTCGAAGACTCTTTGTTGTCGGTGCTGCTTTTCGTTTACGCTGCCATGTTCCAGAAAGAAATGTGTGACGCAAGAGTATCGCTGATAATAAAAGCATAACTAACTAAAGCAGTCCGTAAACGTCCCTGTAATCGATCAAACGTCTCGTTTGCTTTGGATTTGTGTCTCGGCCTGAACATCTGGAGCTCGGTGTGAGGTTTCGTTTATCACCGGCGGGTAATGAAGCCGAGGAGGACAAACCCTCTGGAAATACGGCGCATCTTTAAAAAAAATGGCACGCAGGAAGAAATGTCAGAGCTTCCTCTGCATGATGATGAAGCTCAAACGACCTGCTGAGAACAGATGTGCTTTTATGTTCCGCACTAAAAGTTCCAGTTTGATGAAGGGCCGCTCATAATGGAGACAGCCTGTTATTTATTTACACAAGCTAATAAAACTACAAATCATCAGGTCAATTAAAGCATCACAAAAAAAAAAAAAAAAAGAGCTCAAAGCTGCAGCGGAACCAAACAGGAATCCTAAACAGTTGCGCGAGCGTCCTTGGGTTCTTGTTCTTTGTTTCTTTGGTGTTTGGTGTTTGGTGTAATTACTTAACAGTTGGACGAAATGATTCTAAAATCAATCGTTTTCTTAACTAAAACAAGACTAAAGTAACAAATGCCAAAATGAACACTCCTAACTTTGCCTTCAGAATCTAAAGTACTTTAACAGAACAACTGAACTCTGACGTGTTATAATACGGTTTAGAGACGTTCTATTTATGCCAATATTGCCTGATAATGGCACATAAAAGACTGCCGAAATGAATTATAACGAGTTTATAAAATCTACTGGCTTTGAAAACATTTGTTTGGATTTTAACGTGTTAGATGAAGCTCTTATTGAGCAGCCTGATTGTTCCAATGAGCCAAGGTTCATCACCCTTACAAACCAGGATTTGGATTTAAGATGGAAACAAAGAGAAATGAAATAAAGTCAGTAGAGTAAATCAAAGCTCCTGAGCTCTTAATGGATCCACAGCTCGACTGAAAAGCAGCGAGACTGAAGATCAGTTTTAATCCCATCACCAAAAATTCTACCTGGTTTTGATTTGATGGATCAGTCAGAAATGTTACTGGAGAGTTATACAGCATCAGCAGCTTCATCGTTGCCATCAGCTCCGCTCTTTCTGATTTTCTTCATGTCATTTGCTGGTGTTAAACTTTGCGTCTTTCATTAAACACCATTCACAGCTGATCGGAGGTTCATTTATGGATCTGTTAAGTCCAGCTCTTATTAACCCGACCAAGCTGCTGATGATCTAGAACTCCACCTTTTGGCATTTCTGACCCAGAACATTCACATTAAGAGCTTCAGCTAACAAAATAATGGAAATTATAATGGGATGATAGACTTTGATTATAACACCGGGAACTTACTCTGATTTTCTTCTATTGGTAGAATAGTGTATCTTAGTAACACCCTGTCTTATAAATCAGACCCATTTTATTTACTTAATGTAAATAAACTTTATTTTTTAATAAATTAAAGCTTATGAATCAATATATTTGTGTTTTTTTCAGTTATTGATTAATCCTGTTCCTCTGTTAGCCCATGACTGAAGCCCATAGTCTGGTGATGATGTTTTAGCAGCAGGGATCGATAGAATGGAACGATTTTATGGATGTGGGAGAAATGTTCAGGAGTAAAAACCAAGTGCCACTTTAACAAGGTACAAATCATTCTGAGTCTGATTGTGGAGTGACTTGACAGATGCAGAGAATATATACAGACTTTCCTAAAAATGGGAATATGGAGAAATACAGGTGTGACTTCTAATCAAATCCCACCTATATTTACAATTTCTACAGATGGTACTATTCAGGCTGGTCTTATTTTCGGCTTAGAGCGGCTGATGGAATTATTTCCACTCTGTAGATTCCCTTCAGTCTGTGCAGCGTCTGTCTGCTGTGACTCACCCCCTGTCAAAATGAAAATAACCCCAATCCCAATCACCGCCTCATACAAATTTAGTAAAGACGGTAAAGTCGTGTATTTTTAGCTGGTAATTCTGGGTTTGGGAGAAACGCTGCCATGTGGAGACACAGAATGTAAAAGCAAACGTTTAACAAATGCCTGTTTAATGAAACTTGGTTTTTAATTATTTTGCTGACCCAGGATCATAACCCACCTCTGGCGAGGTGATGTTTCAGTTATTTCAGAGTTGCTGTAATGATGATACAAGCCCTCCAGCTTGTATCCATCCAGTTTAGCTCCCCCTCTCCTCCTTCTGTTTCAACAACAGGTGGGGCTGTTACCACCTGCTGTCCTTTCCTATAAATACCTGTCTTCCTGTGCACCTCCTTGTCTGGCTTCTTCACACCGTGGTTTGCCTTGGCTCCTGTCTGCTCCTTTCTGCTGCTGTCTCCTCTGCCAGTTTGTGTCCTTATCTTGGTTTAATCTGTTTATCTTGGTCTCTGTTTTCTTGTCTTGTCTCTTCTTGCCTTCTGCCTCTTGCTTTACATTTAGTTTGGTTCGTTTGTTAGCCATCCTTGTTTGTTAGCTTGTTGTCTCCTGTGTTAGATGTTTGTGTTCTTTGTTATCTTGCTTAGGTTAAGTCTGCGTGGTTTGTTTGTCTTGTTTAAGATGTTCACTGTAAATAACCCATGAACACTTGCATGTACATTCGCCTCCTTAGGCCTTCCTTGCCAAGAGCATGACAGAAAGCCAGGTCTAAAAAAGGATGTAGCAAGTGTGTTGCCCGTGCTTTGTAGCATATGGTCCGATTCATCGGATGACAAATATCCAGAGGATCACCTCAAATGGGAGTACCAGCCTCCTCTAACCTTGTGTTGCATGGACTCAGAAGTGGAGGCTGCCAGTCCGGTCATTACCCTGAAAAACCTGAACAGTGGACTTTCCCGTGCAGCCAGGAAGCGCCGCAGGAAGCAGAGGACCATGCCCGCTAGCTCAGCACCGGGGTCCAAGTTTGCTAATTCAGCACCTACGTCCACGCTCGCTAGCTCAAGGTCGGAACCTACACTTGTTAGCATCACGCCTGTATCACCATACACTAGCTGCCAGCCTGGGTCACAGCTGGTGAGTCATGTTCTGGACCCCCCTCGCTGACTGTTCAGGTTATTCCCAGGCTTAAGCCGAAGTTAGGACTTGTCAGCCCCTCGTAGGATGCCTGAATCTGCTCGTTCTCCACTGACCCCAGCCTTCCTGGCCATGGCTGTGGCCCAGCGAGCACTCCAGGGTGTCGTGGGCCCCCTGTGTACTGCCAGGAGGGCAATGGAGTTTGCAGAGCAGATTGCGGAGGGGTCTGAGGCAGTGAGTCTTATTTTGGATTTACTGGCTGTGCTGGGAGCTGTCGATTTGGTGATGGCCCAGGGACTCACCACCACTGGATCATGGGTCTGCTCACCACCAGCACCTCCTGAGTCCATCTTGGCAGTGGCCGCCTCGGAGAATGTCCAGAGCGCGCCCGCCTCTGAGAACGTTCGGAACGCGTCCGCCTCGGAGAGCGTCCAGAGTGCGCCTGCCTCAGAGAACGTCCAGAGCGTGCCCGCCTCGGAGAACGTCCAAAGCGTGCTCGCCTTAGAGACATCCGGCTCCTTACGTGGTTCATGCAGCTCTGCCTGCAACCACCAGAACTTTCTGGCCCGGGGTTATTGGGCCCATTAACTGTTTAAGTAAGGGGCCCTTCAGGACTCCTGTCAAGAACTTAGCTCTGTGCCTTGGTTTCCTGGGTGTTTGGTCTCCTACCCCTCTTCCCCCTTGTTGTCCCCTGTTATCTTAAATCTCTTAAATCCCCCTGCTTTGCTCTCATCTGTGTTTTGTTCTGATCCCTTGGGTTGGTCTGGGTCTGTCTGGTTTCCTTGCTTTTGTGTACCTGTCCTTTGCACTTCGGAGACGCGCCTTCGGGGGGGGTATGTAACGATGATACAAGCCCTCTAGCTTGTATCCATCCAGTTTAGCTCTCCCTGTCCTCCTTCTGTTTCAACAGCATTTGGGGCTGTTACCACCTGCTGTCCTTTCCTATAAATACCCGTCTTCCTGTGCACCTCCTTGTCAGGATTCTTCACACCGTGGTTTGCCTTTGCTCCCTTTCTGCTCCTGTCTCCCTTGCCAGTTTGTGTCTTTATCTGTTAAGGTGAACCGTGAAATCAAAAGAATAGCGGGTTTTAGGACCCAAATGAAGTTAGCTCCAGATGGAAGGCGTGAACCAAAATACAAATAAATAAAAGAAACAAAAATGTTTACCAAAAGAAAGTTTAAATAAAACAATAAAGAAAACCCAGCCGCTGTTCACAGATAGGCTTACGACGTGGCTCCACTGCGCCAACGGCATACGAGTCTGCGCATGTGCAAAGCGCTAGAAGCCCAAGCAGAGCTTTGGCGAAATCGTGCCACGTTAACTCCTAAATCATCGCCCGCTGGAGGGCAGCACGGACATGGGGATGAAAAGGACGAGACTAAGAATGCTCAGCATCCTTTTAAACTTACGCAAAGCAGGAAGGGGGGGGGGGGGTGACGGTGTTAGAGAGGGAAAAAATGAGGGGCGAGTCTTGCAGCTGCGAGTGAGGCTCCAAAACAGCCAAGGAAGTCAGGCAGAAAGAAAAAAACAGGAAATTAATAAATGCTGGCCCTACACTGGCATCTAGGCCCTACCTTACTGGACAGCTTCCTGACTGCCCCCGACTAGCGATCTTCATATCGCTAGTCTATCATTTTCCCTAACCAAACTGAAATAACGCTTAAGAAACAAAGCGAGAAAGCCGTGTGAGGGCTGGTGCAGCACGTCAAAGCGATAGTGCGACACCTGTGTGAGCCCAAAGGTGTATTTAAATAGGCCCACCAACAGGTTGTCTCTTGTTTCCTTCTGCCTCTTGCTTTATGTTTAGTTTGGTTCGTTTGTTAGCTTGTTTGCTTATTGTTTGTATTAGACTTAGCCTTGTTTACCTGTCTCCTGTGTTAGATGTTTGTGTTCAAGTCAAGTCAGATTTATTTATATAGCGCTTTTTACAATGGAGCATTGTCTCAAAGCAACTTTACAATTTTAGATTATCTGTGTTCATGTTCTGGAAGTCTGTTTTTCAGATATTTCCAGAAGACCCTTCGTTCATGTCCTGTCACTTTGGATGACCCTGGATGTGTGGTTCCAGGTCCATGGGAGCCTGTGTTTGAGCGTATCCTCGCCAGCCTAAACATCTACTTGCATGTTTTTTGGGAGGTAGGTTCTTATGACAAACAATGTAATTCTGGAAAAAACTTTAGAAGGTCTCAAAAATCTTCATTGTTTTCTTACTTAAACTAGGTTGCATTTTACAGCTTTATAATATATGGTGCAAAATACATTTTGAATTTGTATTTAATATTATTATTTCCTTTATTTCGTTTGGGAAAAACGTCAAACCAAGTGTTCAAAAACACAGAATTTTGTATTTTAAGGATGACTTTCACTCTAAATGATTTTAAATTTGAAACAGAAAGTACATTTCACTTATTTCTAATAACTAATTTCATCGCTTACCTTCAAGTCTTACAGCCTAAGATGAGCGTGAGTCTATCGTTAGGTTAAGAAAAGATTTAAGAACGTAATGTTGTCAAGAATACTATTTGTTCTTAAAACAGTACTTATCATGTTATTTCAAGCATAAAACAAATTCAATCTTTTTTCTTAAGAATCTTTCATAAGTCTCTTTCTTAAGACCCTTTGGTGAATCCGGTCCCTGATCCTTAAAGTTGTGAAGCGCTAACCCTGCATGTTGTGCCATGAACCCGAGACATTTCATATTTTTTCTGCTTGGCTTCATTTCATTTCTTAATAAACATCCATTCCTGCATTTCAGGCCTGCAACACATTCCAAAAAACTTTTTGTTGCTTTTTTTTCTTCTTCTGTTGTTTAATGGGTGAATTACAACTTTCTGTAATTGGTCTGAAAGTTTGAACCATACAAAAAAAAAATCCACACTTTTCGCAAATGAACTAGACCATGGTTTTGTTGATCTGGACCGAGGTTCGAGGCATCTTGTATTTTGGTTCAGACCAAACAAGGTATTTGTGAAAACTCCACTAATTTGCTAGTGAGGTGAGTTTTAAGTTTCCCCAGTTACGAAAAAGTTGGGATGGAATGGGAAATGCAAATAAAATTGACTTTGAAATTTATTTCATTGCAGACAGTGTGAACCCGAGATATTTCTTTTTTTTTCTGGTCGACTTCCTTACATTTGTTAATAAACATCCATTCCTGCATTTCCGGAATGCAACACATTCCAAAAAAAGTTGGGACGGGGAAATTTAGGGCTAGTAATGAGATAAAAAACTAAATAATGATGTGGTTTCAAACAGCCTAAGACGAGTGTGAGGCGTAAGTTTAAGTAAACATTTAAGAAAACATTATATTAAATAACTCTTAAGAAGTTATTTGAAGAATAAAATTTTTTAAACGTTTTTCTTAGGAATGAAGTCTCTTCTTGTGAATTCGGTCCCTGATGCTTGCCTGCGTTTTTCGTCGTTGTATTAAAGAGTTACTTCTGCACGTTTAAAGACGATTTTCACTGAACGTCACACACTCCCTTAAAACTTACATAAGGTCTTGGTAGTTCATTTAAATCCACCCTTTTTAATCTATAATTCAGACTTTTCTTCGTAGTCTTTCACCTTGTAACTGCGTTCCGTTGTTTGTAAATAATGTACAGCATCTGCGACGATGCGACCAGCCGTGATCCATGCATTAGTGATGAGCTCTGGGAGCGGAACCGAAATAATTCTGTTTGAGGATGACGGTTAAATTTCTCCAGCTGTTGTTGAACAGATCTGCAGAGAGCAGGTCCATGGCCAGGATGTTCTGCTTTATTTATTTATCCCTCGGTCTGATTCAAACATAACTGGCTGCGTGAAGGTTTGCTCAGTGGGACGCTGGAGGGTCTGTGGAGCGGCAGATTCTGTAGGATCATCGTTTTTACACGGACTTCATCTTTCGGATAAATAATTAACACTGAACATTGGTGTTAGTGGAACAGTGCGCAAATATTTAATGAATAACATCTATATACTCACCGTTCACATTCAGCACACTGGTACAGGACGTAGTGTTAGTGCTGCACAGCTCTAAAAGGCCTTTTCACACCTGAAAGCCCAAACCAAGGTCTGAACCATAAAGGTGAGAGGTTCTAACTTCTATCGGATTACAGGTGAAAATAAATACGAATTTGAGACATTTTGCAATTTGTGCTCACGTCAGAAAATAATGTGTACATTTTGGTATATCTGTACGTTTTTTCAAGCTGAATATCAATTCAATTTTGTCTCTTCCTTGCCCCATGTGCTGCTGCGGCTCATTTTTGTTTGCTTTTTCGTTTTTTTCTTCTTCTGTTGTTTAATGGATGAATTGCAACTTTCAGTAATAGGTCTGAAAGTCTGAACCATACAAAAAAAAATATTCATGTTGCAAATAAACCAGACCGTGGTTTTGTTGATCTGGACCAAGACCCTTTGGTCCTTTGATCCGTACCGAGGTTCAAGGCACCTTTCACTTCTGGTATTTTGGTTCAGAAAAAAAACAAGGTATTTGTGAAAACTCCACTTTCCCAAGTTTCCCAAGTTTCGAAAAGTTGGGATGGAATGGAAAATGCAAATAAAATTCACTTTAGCATTTATTTCAGTTCAGACAGTATGAATCCGAGATATGTTTTTTCATGTTTTTTCTGGTTGACTTCCTTACATTTGTTAATAAACCTCCATTCCTGCATCCTCCAGGCCTGCAACATTCTAAAAAAAGTTGGTAGAGGGACAATTTAGAGCTATTAATGAGATGAAAAAATTAAATAATGACATTACTTCAAACAGGTGATTATAATCATGATTTGGAAAAGCAGTATCCATAAAAGATTGAGTCTTAGGAGGAGTAAATATGATCAGAGGATCTCCAGTTTATCACCGAATGTGTAAAGAAATTATCAAAATGTGTAGAAACAATGTTCCTCCAAGAAAGATTGGAAGGGATTTATGTATTTCTCCCTCTACAGTGCATAATATCATTAAACGATTTAAGGAATCTGGAGGAATTTCCTAAAAAGCCTAAACTGATGAGGGGTGATATCTGATCCCTCAGATGTCACTGCATCAAGAACCGTCATTCATCAATAGCTGATAGAACCACATGGACAAGAGATTACTTTATCAAACTTTTATCAAGCACTACAATACAGAGTTACATTCACAAATACAACTTAAAACTGTTATGGCTTGCCTATTATGGCGGGGTCTAAGATCCCGAACTAACTAGGGCTGGAACCTGAGACGCGGACCAACAGACAAGGGACAGAGCACAACGTAACGTGAAGGAAGTTTATTGAACACTAAGGTATGTGTGTGTGTGTGTGTAAGTGTGAGAATGAACCAGTGACGGGTGCAGTGAGGCGTTGAATCCAGGGAGCCAGACGAAAGGGTGCGTGACAAAACCAAGACCGGGGAGCAACAGAGTGCGGCGGCAGTGTGCGACTTGCTTCCAACCAGGAAGGACCAGGATGCGACCAGGGACGAGACCAGAGGGTGGATGTTTTTTGGCAGTTTTAAGCGGACAGAAGACAGGTTGATTACCTTATCAACAGAGAAGGACCCAATGTATCGGGGTGCTAGCTTCCTGGATTCGACATGCAGGGGGATGTTGGGTGCTGTGAGCCAGACTCGTTGGCCGGGGCTGATGACCGGTCATGGTCTTTGGCGACGGTTCGCGGAACGTTGAGCGGTGCCACGGGCCTTGATAAGGGCTGCCCTGGTGGTTCTCCATGTCCTCCAGCAGCAGCGGAGGTGGCTGGCGACAGATGACATTGCCACGTCAGGCTCCTGATCTGGGAAGAGGGGCCCAGATCAGGTAGCCCAGAGACGCCTCGAACGGGGAGTTGGCCAGCGTGTTGTGGGCGTATTCGGCCCAGAGCAGTTGGGAGCTCCACTTGGTGGGGTCCTTTGCTGTGAGACACCGCAGAGTGGCTTCGATCTCTTGGTTGGCCCTCTCGGCTTGCCCATTGGATCCCGGGTGGAAGCCCGATGTGAGACTTACCGTGGCCCCCAGGGCCTCCACACCTAGGACACGAACTGGGGCCCTCTGTCCGAGAACACTAAATGGGGCCCTCTGACCGCAACCTTGGAGTAGTCCCGGATAAAGTGGTGGTAGAAGTTGGTGAACTCGAAGAAACGTTGGAGATTCTTCTGCCCTGAGAGTGCGTGCCAGTCTGCTACAGCACGGACCTTGGACGGGTCGGTCTTGATGCTCCCCCTCTGAATAATGAAGCTGAGGAGTGTCACGGAGTCCACGTGGAACTCGCACTTCTCAGCCTTGACAAAGAGCTGGTTTTCCAGTAGGCGGCTCAGCACCTGGCGGACGTGCTTCTCGTGCTCTTCTATGGTCCGGAGAAAATAAGGATGTCATTAGGTAAACGCAATCACGAATCGGGTGGGAACGTCCTGAAGCATTTGTGACCAGGGCTTTGGAAGACCGCCGGGTCATTGAAAAAGGCCGAAGGGCATGACGAAGATATTCAAAGTGCCGTAGATGGTTGAAGGAGGTCTTCCCATTCGTCACCCTCCCGACATGCGCACCAGGTGGATGGTGGATAGGCGTTCCTCAGGTCAAGCTTATTTATTAAAGATGCTGATCTATGGAGAGGTCAAGGCAGAGTTCAAGCAAGAGTAGATCGTTTATGGCTGTGTGGGGGGAGCACCTTAGCCTGGTCCTTGCCTCGAATTACTGTCACCCAGGTCCATGGACTGCAGGGGCACTCGGGAGAGGTCGGGGGTTGGAACTTCGGCTGAGAAGGCACGTGAGAGGAAGACCTTGGTGAGCCGGGCGCGGTTAGGCCCCGATCAGAGAGGGCAGCTGAGTGATTGGCAATGGTGCTACAAGTTCTACACTCTGCCCTCCCTCCAGTTTGACTAGTGGGTTGGGGAGGGTAAACGCCCATTGGAGGCTGAGGATCAGCAGCTGGTGTCCGAGGCGACTCTCTGTGATAACTGTGAACGAGTGTCTCCCTGCCGTGGTCAAACGGACAAGGGTGAGGAGATGGGCCTGTAGCCATCCCTGCGATGGCTTTTTCTGCGTGTGGGTCGACTGTAGCCAGGAGGCATGCCATCCAGAGTATATTCCTCATGGCACCGAGCCCCCAAGGCTTACCCCAGTCCAGGTGATGCCTGAGATGGCGCCGCCATGATTCTGCCCCGATCGAGGAGGTTTCTTTGCCCCTGAGTCCACGAGGGCATCTGCGATGACATGAGGCCCCACCAGGAAGGTGCCAGCGCAGTCGCTGGCAGGGGAGATGGAGACCCCTTCTTCTGGAAAGTGGGCGGGTTTGATTACGGAGCTTTGCAAGGGGACACCCCAGATTCAACTGACAAGCGGCCCTCTTGGTCGGATTTCCGCCGGCATGGTTCAATGAGCGTGTGGACCGGTGTCGCAGCTCCTGGCAACCCAGAGGAGGAGACCAGAGGTCAGACCAGGAGCGACCAGGGAGGAGACAGCAGGGTGGAGGGTGACACTGCCGGAATCAGCGAGGCCGCCCTTTTGCAAGGGAAAGAGCTGAGAGGGACACAGTCTATTTCCCGGGAAAATAAACAACGGCTGAGAGCAACAGGGACCCCAGAATACGGGAATAATGACTAAGCCCTTTGTAGCGGGTTAGACCCGTCTGTGTATACAGTTAGGAGACACGGTAAGCTATCCGTGAACTACAAAACAGAAGCCTATGAGAAAAAGAAGCAGTTTATGTTATAACCATGTCCCAGAAGGAACTCTCCCAGCAGGGGCTCTGTACGTGGCTTCTGGCGCCACTGGACCCCATCACAACTAGTGGAAAAGGGGATTTGCTGCTTCAGATGACGCCACCGTTTATGACCAGCATTCAGAGGAGTTCAGAGCTGTTTTTGGAGAACTACAGGACTGTTCATGAACGGACACACAAGTCAAATCCAAGCCAGCTCCCCCACGCAGCACATGTGGTATGGAGCTGCGGTCAGGGCCCTGGTATGTCAATTTCAAGGTCAATTTACATTCAATACCGGACCAGTGCATGATGGGTCATAGTATAAATAATAACAATCAGTAACGCTGAAGACACACAGATAATCTAGGTATGCCAACTCTTGTGGGTTGCAAACGAGCTGGTAAGAATGACCCATTTACTCGTTTTAATATTGAGTCCTTTTATTAAATTTTGAGCTGAGAGGTCGGTTGGGAATGAAATAAATGTGATACCCTAAAAAGTCAGGTAATGGCCCAATCATTATGTTGAGTCGAACGCCTGGCATTTGATGGGCGTGATTGGGAGAGGATTTGGGGTGTTTACTTTAGATATTTTTTTCCCATATAAAAGCCGAATAACTGATAAAAACTTACACTACATAAATGATTTTAATGTCTATTTAATATCACGTTCATTCCATATCGGTTAGAGGAGTTGTGAAAGCATTTAGGTGCTACTAAGAGGAGATGTGGTCCACCCTATAGATTCCTATAGCAGCGAACCTGCTCAGAGCTGGACACATCATTTAATTGTGTTTACACACAGACCACACCGACACCAACACCAAAACACACACACACACACCACCAACACCACATCGCGACTGATGTCGGCCACCCAACCCCCCAACTTCACTCCAGCATGTATAAGTGAATTGTACTCTTGATGTACCTCTCACACAAAATCAATCTCCTTCAGATTTTTAAACACAGTTTAGAACGATTATTAGATTGTTTTCCATGCACAGGATTCCCCCCTTTCCTGTTGTCAAGGTGTGGGGAAGTTAATAATCAAGTCTTAGATCACACACGATGGTGGATACATAGGAGACTTGTCTGCACTCCCATTCAGAACCTACAAACTTGAAAATGTCAAAAATCGATTTTTAAACTTTTTTTATATGGTTTGTTAATCTTCTGATTTTTACACAGAAGTGCAGCGCTGCACCGACTCCCAACTCAGAAAGAGAGAAGAGAATTACACACTCGATCCCAACTTTTATTTTCAGGGATTTGGGTCCATTCATTCTTTAAGATCCAGGGCTTTGCAGCCGAGATACAGCATCCTGCCTCAAAGAGATTTCATTAAGAAGACAGAAAAATGTTAATATCTTAAATTCTGACATCCTCTCACATCTAAAGCCAAGTCCCAAAGTTTTTAGTTCTAGACTCTGATTTTATAAAGCCTGGAGATCATACACGATCTCTATTTGCAAAACTGAAATTCCATTCCTTTAGAGATTATTATTATAAAACCTTTATTAAACGCACACCTAAAATAATCAATCAGTAAATAAAAAACAGCATAGTCTGTAAATAAGCCCTGTAAGGTATCATAAGATGAATTGAAATGAAAACACCACATTCACATTTGTTATTTATCTGACAAGACAACAATTTTGGGGCGGCCTGGTGGCTCAGTGGGTAGGCATCGTCGCCTAACAGCAAGAAAGGTCCTTGGTTCAATCCCAGGGTGGGGTGGCCCGGGTCCTTCTATGCTGGAGTACAGATGTCCCCTCACTGTGCACTGTGGGAGTCACGTCCCAGGAAACACTAATGGTTCGTTTAACTATTGTGTATTCACCAATTATCATCAACAAGACCTTGCTGTAGGTTAATTGGTTACGCTAAATTGGCATAGCTTGATTGTGGTCTTTGGCGACAGACAGAGCGACGTGTCGGCTGGAGTATTGTCGGTCACATCAAAGGGCAGTGGATGGACCCCACACTGCCGGGACAAGTGCCAGCATAATGATGATGATGATCTATAAGATTAAGATATCTTTTTTAAGTGCTTGAATTTTATATATATTTTTTATCTTTTACACTTTAGTATACTCTGACAAATATATAAATATATAAAACAGTAAATAGAAATAATGTTAGACAGTAAAATGAAGTGTTTTCATGATTTGGTCAGATTTTTGTAAAAACTAAAAACACCTTCACCTGTACTGTCCACATACACATGGAATTTAACCTTTGGTTCTGGAGAGAGAAAGAGAGAGTGCCACCTATTTTTTATCCACAATGTTTATCTCATTATTTGATAATATTAAACACGGTCGATTTTATCAGAGCATAAAACCAAGACTTAAGACGGCGATCCTGTACCCCCTAACACCAAACGGTCGATCTCTAGATATGTAGACTCTCAGGAATTTATTCCCGCATTGGACATTTATTTATTCTTGATTAATAATCACATCAGCCCTCTGAATCCTAATCGAATCGGATTGTGAGGTAGCTAGAGATTCCCACGCCTATAGTATGGTGTGAGGAGGCATTAAAAGCACATTAAATGTTAAATATTGGATAAATCAAAGAACGTAAACCAAAGACCTTCAGCAGAAGACAAAGCTTTCCCCCCCCAAAGCTTCATATTTATATTCTGCAGCGTCCTGATGCTGAGGTAAATTGAATTCCTCAACTGTGTGTCATGCATGCTTTTTCTTTTCTGCTCAGCAAACCGGATTTTACAATGCAAAATATGTAATATGTGAGCCGCTCGGTTCTATGAATCATAAAGATGAGGAGCTGTCAGCACCTGCATTTACACACACCACACACAAGCACAGACAGCACGCAACACACACGCCGTGGGTGGTATATGAAAACTATATACATAAATATACTTCAAACTATTGAGCTGAGTAGATGCCCGCATTTCAGAGTTACAATAAAAAGAATGGAAAATAAAGAAGAGAACGACTAAGAGCAATCTGGCTCCTCAATAACGCTGCGCTGGTGCTGCCTCCTGTTACTGCAGCTTGATGGCGGGCTCATGAATTCAACCGAAAACCAAAGGTAGAGAAAACTAGGCAGAAGAACCAACATAAATGAAAGCAGTAGACCTGCTTTTCATGTTAGAGCAAAACGTCCACTGGTTAGAAATTCTGGTGGAGACAACAGCAGAGTAATAAACCATATTATCCTCATTAAAACAGCGCCCTCTGTGGATCTTCTTAGAAGAAAGAAACCACACCCCCGAGGGTAGAAAAACACTGTGAGCCTCATTTCCAATATAAAGGGTGTACTGTAGCTCCTTTTATTTAAAGAGTGCTTCTGTCCATTTAAGGAGTGGATCCTTCAGATGAAGAGTTACTATTCTGTGGTTCTTTCCAGTTGCAGAGAGGTTCCTTCCATTAAGAGAGTGTTTCCTTCACTTTAAAGAGTAATCCTTATGCGGTTCCTCTAATTTGAAGAGGTAACTCCTCTTCCTTCCATTCCTTGAGTGTTAGTTTTTAGTTTTAGTTCCTCACTGTTACTGTAGCGGTTATGGATGTTAATGAGAGTTCATAGCCTGATGCCCAAGTAATCAAACCATTCAGGATTGTTTCAGGGTCGTCTGGAGTTGTGACTCAACTGTGCTAACTACTGTGCCACTTTGCCAACCCTCATTTGTACTCCTGTTATTTGGATAGTTGTTTCTCTGTTGTTCCTTCCTTTCGAAAAATGGCTACTCTCATTTAAACAGTAACCCCTCTGTTGTTTCTGTTATTTGGACAGTTGTTTCTCTTTTGTTACTTCAATATCAAGAGTATCTCATCTGAGTTTCCTTCCAGTTGCAGTATGGTTCTATCCACTTGAAAAGTTGTTCCTTTTATTTACAGAGTGTTTCCGTCAGTTAGTGAGTGGTTTCAATCCATTTAGAAATAATCACTCTGGGGGCCCTTCAGTTGGAAAGGTAATTCTTTCGTGGTTTGTTGATTTGGAGGACTGGTTTCCTATGTGGTTCCTTCCTTGGAGAGTGGTTCCTTATATTTAATTCCTTCAATTTAGCAGTTGTTTACTAAACAGCATCCCTCTGTGGTTCCTTCATGTTGAGTGATTCATCTATTTGGACAGTTGTTTATCGAGAGAGGTTCCTTCCATAAGAAAAGTGGATCCTCCAATATAAAGAGTGGCTCGTCTCATTTAAAGAGTGTTTCCTTCAGTTCAGAGAATGGTTCCTCCGATTTGAAGAGTTAATTCCACTGTGGTTCTGTTGATTTGGAGACTTGTTCCTGTGTGTTTCCTTAGATTTGTTGAATGGTTCCTCTTATTTCTACAGTTGTTTCTCTGTTGTCCTTTCAATATCGAGAGTGGTTCATCTGTGGCTCCTTCCATTTTGAAAGGTGCTCCATTCGTTTGTTGAGTGCTTCATCCCATTTGGATTTTATTTCACTTCTTGAGTGGTTCCTTCAGGTTGGAGAGTGCTTTCTTCATCTGAAGTGTGGTTCCTTCAGTTAACAGCATGAACAGAGATTTTATAAAGTTTCGATTTCTGCAGCGTTTTTTCCTCCACATTTTCATGATCTCGCTTTGCTCAACTGAATGAAGATCTCACTGACGATTACTTACTGAAATGAATAAATAAATAATGTACTATTCATGGATGATGGAATGTGTATTCGTTTGAGTGGAATATAAAGTTCGTAATCGTGACATTTATTCACAAAATGAAACCAAACACGTCCAGGACAAAGCGTTACATTCTGACGTTCCTTTCAGTTTTTTAAGTACCAGTTTCCAGCTCTGAAGCTTACGCCGATGCTCTTTTGTAGAAAAGTACATGTTCAATTAGGAAGGTATGCCACCAGGTGAGTGATGGCTGAAGAGAAACGCTGCCAAGTGAAAACGATTAGACCCTATTTCTCCTCCGGTTCATACACCAATTTCCATCATTTGTTCAATTTCCATCGAGTGATTTCCTGCTCCATGTGGTCATTATGTGGAATTATGAAGAATAGAAGTGGGTGAACTGAGTCATTTCAGCTCGCCTTTTGCTTTTCAAACTCAAATCTGTTCATTCACCTTAATCCATACAATGGAAACGTCATTTCTGAGAATAGCAGATGCTTATTAACCCTTCGGGGGAGTCTGTCATTTATGCATGGCTTATCATTATCAGAATTTTTTTCTGAACCAAAAGTGAAGTGTTTCTTTATGACACTAAGATAGCTTTCCATATCAGTAGTTCAAGTTGAGTAGCTCTGATAATGATGGCCTGGTTTTGAATCCCAAGTGGTGACTGCAACATGAACATCGGTGCGATGGGCTCCAGTATAGGTTCCAGACCATCAGAAAAAATGATATTTTGATATTTTATGGGATTTTATCGATACGATACATAGATGATACTTTATCAGTGTATATCTCGGATCTAAAGTATTCATACGTTGTTTGAACTCGTCTCTCTCAAGCTCCTGAATTGGCACAGTGTCTGTTGTGATGTAACTGGTGGCAGCATTTGTTATGTCTTGCCATCAGTTAGTTTTTTTGTCATAGAGCCCTTTTTGCCCATTCCAGCATAAGCAGACCTTAGTCTCACCAACACTGAATCCAGGAGAGCTTCGGGATGTTTCAGAACGGCAGTGATAATGTGCAGCAGACAAATCTGCAGCCACGTTCTAAGGAAAAACTAGGTTCTACCCAGTATCAGGATGACAGATAGATAGATAAATAATAAATCTGAATAAAATACAAGCAGGCCGATTGAAACCTGACTTCTTCCAAGGATTTATTTCATTGAGATCATATTCAAATAAAAAAACTGTCGCGTTGAAACATGTCGAAACCTTGTGAAAGATGAAGTAAAAGGGCACATGATGAGCTCCTTGCGCCTGCACATGCATTATATCACTTGATGAAAAGTTCCTCATCACCTTCAGCCTGATAGGAATGTGACTCAGAGGCGACATCACCCAGAGAGGGTCGATGGCAGTATTATTTTAAACCCTGCCTGCCAACGAAAAAAAAAAAGGAGAAGAAGCAAGAGCTGGAGAGTGAGAAAAAAAGTCTCAAAAAAAAAAAAAAAAGAAAAAACATTTTTTTTCCCCTCCAACTCTAACTTTAAAAATCCTGGGAGCGGTGGGATTGTGGCACGTCGTTCACTTTAGCCGGTGTCAGAATTTCGACTTTGCTTTTTTCCTTCCTTAATGTGCAGTAAACAACAACGCCTGTCTGGGGAGTTTGCATTGTGCGGGACATATTTTTACCCTGGAAAAAAAAGAGAAAGCAAAAGAAAAAGAGAGAGGGAGAGAAGCGAGAGCGAGAGCGAGCGAGGGAGAGGGAGTGATTAAAGATGATGCCTCTCACACTCCGCACTGTGCACCGTGATAAAAGCTTTTATGATTTCGCTTTGACAGGTTAAATCTGGATATCCAGCTAATTGACACCGCCTCAGATTTGCGCTGCCATATCGAAGATATTTGCAAGTTTCATATCGTTAGTGCACACATTTCTTATTCTGCGCTCCCCCGAGGGATCTGCAGCATACATACCAATGCGCAAACCCCTCTACAAATGCTCCCATATATCTTTAAGTAAAAAATAAAAAACGGGTCACGCCCGGCTCCTAACTCGCCTCATGCCCCGAACGTTGACATTTTAGACCGAATGTCTCCATTAATAGTAACGGGAATGGAAAAAAACATGCCTTCGTCGATGTAATTTGTATTTAAAATGGAATGTTTGATCAAGTAAGAAGCTCAAAAAGCAGTCTGTGTTTGGAGTCAGAAAGTCAGTGCATGCTCTGAATCTTTTCTTTTGATATAAATAGATCTTTTTTAGCCTTAAAAGTGCTCAGAACTGCAGACAAAGATGAAGATGACGAAGATGGGATCAGTACCTAGTACCTAGATCCATGCCAAGTAAAATTATTACTAAAAATCAGATCCTTTTCATCAGTCCGAGCTGTTGGTTTGGTTTCTTTCTTTGTGATTATCAGTAGCTTTAATTGATCCTCGTTATTTTATTGGCTGTACTTTTGGGATAACTCCTGTAAAGTGAGATCTCTCCCTGTCAGCTGTTCCTGGGACTTAATTTTAGATCTCCCACCGTTCGTCCTCTCTGTTAGTTGCCTCATGTTGCTTCGAAATCTTACACACGGTGTAATTAGCAGCTCTTTTATAGCCGATGCACGCTGTTCATTAACGATCACTTTGTAATTGTGATTTTAACTGTATCCAAAACAAAAGCCTTTCTGCTTGTTCGTCCGCTGTTTACTTTGTTGTCTGGACGTTAGCAAGGAATTTTGAACCTGTAAACTCCTGATTCTTGTCTGTGCTGAACCGAAATCTGATGGCACTGACAGTGTCAGTGATGCTTTTGGTTAATTAAATATGTAAATATTTATAAAGGAGAAGCTAAGCAGCAGCAGCTGTGGATGCTGAAATGTTCTCAGCCCCCTGGGACACGCTCAATCTGTTCTCTCTCTCATTCTGTCTCTCACTCATTCTCTGTACGTCTCGCTTCTTCTCATTTCTCTCTCTCTCTCTCTCTGTTTTTCATTAAATTTGAATAACGGTGTTTTAGAGACATGTCTGTCAAACAGTGGTAACACTACGTGAAACACAAAGCATTACTCATAAAGTCAAACCACACTATATGAACTCTTAACACACTGTAATTAGTGTAAATTAGTCCCAAGCAGGAGGCATCCAAAAGGAAATCATACCTTACTCTACAACCTTCGCCTCTCTCTTATCAGTGTGCACCTTATAATTTCATTTTATCCAGTGGATAATTATGAGGTCATTGTTGTTTGTTCTTGAGTTTTTTCTCAGATGGCACTGCATCAAGAACTGTCATTCATAAATAGCTGATAGAACCACATGGGCAAGGGATTACTTTATCAAACCTTTATCCAGCACTACAATACAGAGTTACATTCACAAATACCACTTAAAACGTTACTGTGCTAAAAAAGAAGCCTTATGTTATAACCATGTCCAGAAGCGACTTCTTTGGGCTCGGAGGCATCTGGGATGGACCATCAAACAGTTGAAACGGGGACTGTGCTCAGACCAATCAATATAACAGATCTATTTTTGGAAGAAATCCAGACTGTTATGAGGAACAAGTCCAAAAGCCAGGCTCTGTCATGGTATGGGGTCGGGTCAGGGCCCTCGGTAAAGGTCATTTACACTTCAGGAAAGTACACTGAGATTATAGAGCATAAACTGCCTTCAAGATGACATCTTTTCCAGGGATGACCATGCATTTCTCAACGAGCCAAATCAGAAAAAGTTAGGACTGAAATATGTAAATCCCTTCCAGTCTTTCTTTGACAAACATTGTTTTTAAACATTTCAATCATTTTCTCACACATTTGGTGATAAACTGTAGATCCTCTGCCAATCTTTACTCCTCAAATATTCAGCCTTTCCTTTTGTGGATACTGCTTTTTTAATAAATCATGATTATAATCATCTGTTTGAAATCACACCATTATTTATTTTTTACCTCATTACTAACTTGTTTTGGAATGTGTTGGAGATCTGAAATGCTGGAATGGATGGTTATTAACAAATGAAATTAAGAATATCTTGGGTTCATACTGTCTACAATGAAATAAAAGATTTGGAAGCTGTTTACCTCCAAACACCTGTAACGTGGCGCCACATCAAGGAGCATTGGAACCAGGGAGCCTCTGAAAAGATGTAAACTACACATCTGGAACATGAACTCAACCTTTCAGACACCAGCAGACCTAACTTTGGACTTTTGCTCTGGCATGAAATCCACAACTGGACTTTACAGTGTCAGGCTTCACCTGGGCTTGATAACGATGCCAGGAACCAAAACAGTCATGAGGTTACCACGGTGAAGGTACCAAGAACTTAGCGATGCCTGTGATGTGAGTCGTTCTGCCCATAATTGGGGTTTCCCTATGACCAGGGTGATGTCTAGTGCTCTACTCTGAGTCTGTATGTCGTGTTCCACCTTTCCAGAGGCTCCAGATCTGCGATCTTTTAGTCCTAACAATATTCATTTGTGGATTTTATTGTGCAGACTGCGATTATATCCCGGGTATCGAGATATAACTACAGTAAATTATCGCGAGTATGAATGAGGTTTAAAGAACAACGATGTTTTTCGTGAAAGTGTTACACATGGGAGTAACGGGATATTCTACCTGCTCTTGCTCTTGTGTTCACTGTCTAAGACCTGCCTGACACCCGCCTCATTTTTACCTAACCGGAGCGGCACCATTTACGCTCACACCCTCAGCTCGCACCCACGCCGCCTCCTGCACTGCGTGCGCGTGTTTATTCATGTTTGAAGACGATTTGCATTCTCGCTCGTGATTCCCCCATGCGTATTCTCCGGTCGCTCAAAGCTCACCTTGCTGTCTCTCAGCATTAGAACAAATGGCGAGAAAAAACTTCCCCCGAGCATTCGCTGCTATGCCTGGCGCAGGGACAGCTGTCATTTAGATCAGGGTGACTCCATACAGGGATGCTGTGTTTTTACGTTACAAAAAAATCTGGTCTAATGACATGTTTTACTGAAATATTACTTAATTTTTCTTACTTGCTGTATGAATTAAAAAGATAAAATTAGTTTTGGGTGTTTTTGTAAGCTCTCAGAAGTCACCTAAAAAAATAAGACACATAAATCTGTTTACACTCTAAGTCCGTCCGGATCAGCCACGTCTGTGTTTTTTTCTCCGACAGAATTACCTCCTGTTTTTTTAAACTGGATATTCAGAGGGTGGCATTGTATCACTGGTTCAGACTCTGCCTGGGTGGAATTTGCATGTTCTCAACCAACATTCAAAAGACATATGTTAGGTCACCAGGTCTCTAAAGTGCCTCAGTGTGAGTGAGTGTGTGGATGTGCCCTACGATGGATTTAGCCCTGTTTAGGGCTGGTCCTGCCTTACCTGCAGAGATTAATTTATTTAAAATGTTATTTTATTTCCAAACCAAAAAGAAGCATTGACATTGGATTTCCGCCTTGCAAAATTATTCGCTTTGGCAGAGCAAAATTTTTTTTAGGGAAAATACTTCTTTAGTGTTGGGCTAACCTTAGCCAACTGGCTTTATTTCTGACTTGTGCTGCTGTATAAACATTGTGTGTATGGTATTGTCTACGATAATCTTAATTGTTGTTTTAATGATGTATGAGTTGACATTATTGAGTATGTCTAGTCTATAGACTAGTGGTTCCGAGCTTTTTTCCTTGGAGCCCCCCAACGAGTATCTAAGAATAGCTGTGAGCCCAGCCCAAGAATAAAGTGATTAATTACAAATCTTCATTGGCAACAACAACAACAAAAAAGCATCAATTATAGCTTTTTCTTTTTCTCTTAAGTTTCTTTCATAGCTCATAGCCCCACCACCATTTTTTTAAAAGTCTCCTAAATGTAAACCCTCAACTAATGAACTTTCACATATGGGAACATGCATTTGCAGTAAATTAAAAATTATTTAACCAGACTTGTTCTCATTTTCAATTGGCCCACACTTCCAAGACAGGTGAATTTGTGGTTCATGTAAGTGAGAAATAGAAATTGGGAAGAGTGGATAAGAAACTAACCGTTAAGACTCGAGTAAACAGGCTTTTGTGACCAGGCGAATTTGATTTGCCTCCTCTGTTTAATATACTTATGAGTACTGTGATTACAGGGATATTTATTTAGCCCTGTTTTTGCTCACGGTGAGAGCGCAGCTTCATATCAACCTAACTAAACAGAACTCTAAACTCACTCTCTGTTTGGGGTGACCAGAGGTGATTCAGGGATTTTATTTTAGGTCTACAGTTCAAGTTCAGGGGTAAGTACATGCATTATAGGGTCAAAAGAATGTTGAGTGATGTCTGTTATTTCAGTCACTTACTCGATGCACTCCATGCTGATACTAAGTACTAAGGGAATTTGGGCCTGTGCCACCTTGTATTCAAACCCGAGTGAAAGACCCCTGAAGATGTACTGACAAAATTTGTCACTATTTTCTCAGTTAAATGTTTTCTTATTTTCCCGCACTGTTGTTTTGATTGAGGAGGTTTAATTGAAGTGCTAATTGCAGATAAATTACGATGTGCGTTAAACTTGTTTTGACTGCATAATTATGGCCCACACACTCACTCCTTAGCCGTGAATTGGCGTATTGTATTCACGCGCACTAACCGAGCCACTCTTCGCTTCAGAGAGCGTTCTCTCTCTCCGTTCTCATCCATTTTCCTCCTCTCTCTTCCGCCTCTCCATCTTCATCAGATCCCAAACCCATATGCCGCTGCTTAACACACGCCACACCAATTACCCCTGACCGGCCATCGGCTCCTGACCGACTCGGCAAGGCTTATATCAAGAGCTCGTGAGCCCAGCTTTATTTTTACTTTAATTTTCTACTCGTGCTTGACAAGCTTTTTCGGTTTCTTCTTTTTATTTGACTTCATCTGGGGAAACGTAGGAGTAAAAGTTGTAAGAGGTCTGGAGGAGCAAGGCTATTGTGTCCTTTCAGCGCCTCGTCAAATTAAAATGTTTCAGAAGTCAGTTGAAGTATTTATTGTACAAATATTGATTAGTAAGATGGAATTCGGAACAGAGGCAATTATAGAATGACACATGGGTTTAAAGTCAAGTGACATTCGCAGAACTGAATTCCCACAATGAGGAACAATGAAATGTAGGAACCTAAACTTGGCAGGAATGGGGTAATCTGGTGAAAAAACAGTATCAACCGAAACTTTCACTTTTAGGCACCATAAGAGAAAAATATTTTTTAAAAGGCTTCTCAAAAGAGTGAAAGGTTTATAGGTAGCAGAACCAGCAAATATATCCAACAAATTTAGTGAGAGGGTGAGCAAGGGTCTATGTGGATACCTACCCTGCAATGGACTGCTCCCTTGTCCAGGGCTAGTTCCCACCTTGTACCCTGTGCTGCCCCGGACCCTGAATTGGAGTAAACAGGTATAAAAATAAATGAAAAAACTAAACTGTCAGTAAAAACATTCCTCACCTTGCCAGAGCTGGGATACGAACTGGAGCAGCTCTGTTGCTATAGTGCTGATTCCCAATGTTGAGCTCCCCCAGGTCGTATCCCACCTCTGGCGAGCTGTGGTTTGTCCATCAGCCGGATTGAACATCGGTTCTTCAGGGTGCGAGACGTTCCCTCACTGAAGAGCAACAACTCATCGTCAATCAATGCCCAGTACTCTGTGAGTTCTGCCTCACCAGAGGCTTCCCCCTCTTCGAGTTTCTCAGTTACCTCCAGTCTAGGGTCAGAAACAGACCCAGGGGTGCCCCCACCAGACAGACAACACAGTGTGTGTTTTGGTTGCTTTATATTTTTATGCTTCTCTACTTCTACATATTATTTGTTATACGCTTCTATATATCTCAGTATCTTGATATTTTCTGGGATTTTATCGATAATGATAAGTAGACGATACTTTATCGGTGTAGATCTTTGGTCTAACATATCCAAAAGTTGTCTGAAACCATCTCTCAACCGCCTGAATTGGCACTGTGTCTTTTGTGCTGTAACTGGTGACAGTGTTTGTTATGTCTTGCTATTTGTTGCTTTTCTTGTCACACTTTTTTGCAGAATGATTCCTCTAAGGTTTGCTGAATGTGTTTTTGTGTTGGTATCTTGGCCAGTTGTGGACAGTTGACTCCTGAAATTCGTCCTAATCTTATTATTATATTCTGCACCATAGTTAGTTCACAGATAGTGAAATAAGTTAGTTGTTGTGCTGTCCTTAATGGCAAAAAGATTTCCGACATAGTTTGCAGCAACATCCGTCTTTTTAAAGCCAAACCATCTCCAATGACTGTGAGGTTGGTTGCGTCTGCATTTTGTCTCCCAGAGTGAGACAAACTCGACAATGTGAGGTTGTACATCATTAAAACTACAATTTTACAAGATAATATAGTAGACGATAAGCTGATCCCAATGGCAAGTGTTAATCACAATGAAATGTTTTTTAAAATCCAGTTTTACTTTGAAATCGTGTGAGTTAAACATCTAAAATAAAGCAGCTCTTTATGAAAATGGTATAACTTTTGCCGTATATGTTTAAGCGAACGTAAAGAGAGCAGCTTGTCGTTTTTACAGGACGCCGAGTTTCAGAGTCAGAAGAAATAAGTGCGAAAAGATGGATTGATTTAATGCATTCATGCTCAGAAGCCTCTTGATCCTGCAGGGGCCGCTGGGAAATCTGCAGGAGTGACTTTGCGATGAGGACGGTTATAAATGTGGCATTTGATAATCACACTTTTCACTGCCCGTATTGAAATGTCTCCTGATATTAAAGTAATTCTGTGTATTATTATGAGCATAATAATGTGTCTGCGGCCGGGGGGACGGTCACGCCGCTGTCAAATTCAATCAAAATGCTAATGTTTTACTTGACTAATGCAGTAACCTTTTAGTGAGATCTGGGACTCGAATTCATCCCTACTACTATTTTATGAACACCAAGCACTGAATATTGGTATTCGGAGGGAATTGCTATAGGTTTTCATCCTTTTAAATACCCATACTGAAACAGTTTCATTTGTATAACACTCTCCACAGGGAGGCACGGGGTCGTGGATGTTCCTTTCACTTTATTACAGTGTTCCTAAAACAATCCATTTCTGGAATCAGGTGAGGTCATATTGGTTAAATCTGTATTTATAATCCCAAAAGGTAGGTGGGGGTCAAAACCAGGAGACAGAGGAATAGAGGAAAGATCTAAGTTCATACTGGACACTGGACTAAGATCAAAAGGCTCTGATGATGCATCGCTCTGTGTCCATTCCCCTTTTCCCTGTGTTTGAGGGTATGACCTGGAACCAGTGCGACCATGAACAGGATAAAGCGCTCACTGAATATCAATGACTGCTTTTCCGAAGGAGGTTCGACCCTTCGCAGGATCAGCATGGCAAGCATGGACCTCGGAACTGTGAAAGACTTCAACCCAGGCTCAAATTGCAGATAAGAGAAAACCAAGCAATAACAAGAGCAGAGAAACAAGAACTGAAAGAAGGAAAGCTGACATTATGAACCTGTTAGCAGTGAGCGTGACTGAAATATTGACCTGTAGATGAAACCGTCAACCTACGGGTCAATAGTGAAACGTTACATGGCCTAATTAAGCTGCACGGTGTTCATTATTCGCTTCACTCAAAAACAGAATCTGATACTAAGCCACGTATCGACGTTCCTCCATGTGTTACGCATCGTGTTATTCATCGTCTTCCTTCTGTTCTCGTCCGGTACAGTCAGGGTTTTGGAATAATTTCACGAGAGCGTGATTGAGAATATTGTTTGGACGTCTGTAGTCCATCCAGTTCAAAGCTTGTAACGTCCGCTCCCTTTGTTTTGAACATAAAGTCAGCTCTGTATTTCTCTGGGGCAAATTCAAAATATTAAAACTGCTTCCATCTGGAGGCATCCTGCTGCTCGTCCATCACCAGTTCTGTGGGTTTGGGGGCCGCCTGGGTTCGATCAATCCTGGTTAGAGCTTTATATCAGCATCTTCCCCAGCACACTGACAGATCATCTCTCTGCTGGAGCAATTCAGCTCTAATATCATAAAACGGCTTCTTCTACAGAGACGGAGAAAGCGATAACTTCGCGTTAAACGCTCTTACCGTCGAGAAATCGCTCGTTACCATATTTGGAAGAGGGGAACGTGTGTCATAAGATGCGAGAGCGTTATATTGCCTTTCTATCACTGTGCGAGAGAGATTTTATTTTCTTTAAATGATGATAGCAGTAGTAATCTCTGTAATAAACCAGTCATGAGTCTATTTAGGGCTTTACGGGGTGGAGGCAATAAAGCGGAGCACTTTAACCCTCCTGTAGTGCACCACAAAGCATCTTTTGTCCCACTAAATCAGGGAATGCTTTTAAATTTTTATATTCCATTCATATTCATAGAACTTAAATATTTACTTCATTAACTTTCCTCAGTTTATTGTCCCATCTTAGTGATCAGACATAATTTTTGAGCAATCTGTTGAGCAAACACTTTCAATTCAAGCAATTCTACTTAAAACAGTGAAATAATCTTCAAACATTGAGTTTCCAGTTAGAACGAATCACAAACAATGAATTACTGAAGTATTGGTAGCAGTTGTCTCATTAACTCAGCCTAAAACGTTTATCAGTGTAAATTTAAAACGAATGTAATTACTGAGTGAAAATATGAATAAACAAGGCTAATATTCAATTTTAAACGGTCTAACATCAGTTAATACACAACATTCAGTCATAAAACAAGTTTGACCATTTATTATGGGTTGCATCCTAATCTGCAATGTAAGTGCTACACAGTGAGTTAGAATAGTACAGGTAGTGCACTAGGAAGTGCTCACTCTTTAGTAGTGATATGCTGGCTTTGACAAGCGGCACATATTCAACCAGGCGTGTGAGACGTCATCGCTTAAAAATGTCAATAAATAAATGAACAGACTCAAAATATATTTATCGAGTAAGTGCAGTTTTGCGTCTGAAAAGTTTGCGAAATAATGGTAGTTGGAAAAGCTATTTTAATTAAGCAAAATAAAAGTAACATAAAATATAACGATTAGCTCTCTTCTATGAGCCCTGTTACACTATGGAAGGCCAACGGGGAGAAAAATGATCGCTTAATTTCTCTCCTACTTTGTCGTGGCCTTAGCAAAGGAGAAGTAGGAACAGCAGGTGGACAGCTTATTGTGAAGCTTTATTAAACCACAGATATACACAGAAACTGGTTCTTGAAAGAACAGGCAAACTTTAATATGTCCTAATACATCCTGTTTGTACGTTTGAGCTACCCAAATACTCCAAAATGGTACAAAAATGCACCTTGTTAATAAATAAAGATCATGCTTAAATAGTAAAATAATATTAATGAGCCAAATGGAGTGTGTGCTGCTTTGTATGTGATCTAAAATGACATTATGATTGTTTGACACAAATATTAAAGGTTTAAAAGCTCGACCCTGATTGTTTGTGTCTTCATTTTACACTATTCTACGCATTAACCTTAAATATATAATAATAATATATATATATAGATATATATAATATATGAATATATATCATTATATATATATAATATATATATATATAATATATATATATATATTATATATATATATATATGAATCATTACTAAAAATGAAGTACAAACGTACCTTGTTACCTCTGAAAAAAGCTGTCTCCATGTGGAAAGCCAAAGTGGAAAAAACTTAATATTATCCTAGACGTGTTTACACTGTATAAACAGTATTAATGTGGCTAGTTATGTCATTGGTGTGGTGACTTAGACGTGCACAACAATCAGCACAACAAGCTCGTTTGACCCAAATAAAGGTTGAACCCTCAACCCCGACGATCGTGTCTCTCTGTTTACAGTTCTACTCTCTCTCACGGCGTTTCACATTCTCAATCACACGCCGACATGCGCTCGCCTTTCTCTCTGACCTAAATTTACCCACAACTCCTTTGTGTGCGAAAACAAGTGAACTTTCATTATTGCCGATCCCTGCTAACCCGCAAAACGGCTTCACGGGCGAGACAGGATGATTGATACTCTTCATCACCCGGAGCCTCCCTCCCCTCTCCCCTAATGTAATTCCAAACGAGCTGCGGCGCGCCATCATCCATACGGAAGCGACTCACGGACCTTATCGATTCGATTCGCCACAATAACACAAACTCTCCTGGTACATACATGCCTATCGACCACACACTGCACCGAAAACAGGTTGCTCAAAGAGAAACAAATAAAACAAAACAAATTTCAAAAATGAAAAATATGTTGAATCTCTGCACTGGATACTGTACTTTTTGAATATTATTTCAATATTTAGTCTAATATAAACAACTTTATTCAGCCTTCATTTGCCTACTAATCAGTATAAACAGTATATTGATATGGAATGCCAAAAGGATCAGACAAAACCCCTATGGTTCTGGGTTGTATTTATTTAATCATCCTCAGTTCACCAGAAACTCTCTTTACATTTTTATACCAGTACAGTTTATATTTTGTATTTTGTATAAGTATTTATTCATTGACACACTAATCAATATAAACAATAAGGACTACTGTGAAAAGCCAAAAGCTTAACACCATAAAGTACTGACATGGAACGCCAAAAGGACCAGATGGGATCGTACTACTATAAACAGGAATTCTTTAACCAGTATACATTTAATATCAATTAAGTTTTAATATATAGTTTATGAACACCCATTTATCATAAACAATAAAGATTTTAATAGAAAGCCAAAAGTGTCAGATACACCCATAACCCTTGACTACTTACATTAATGGCTTTATTCTCATTCTTAATTGATATAAACCATAAAGAATGATATGGAATCCCAAAAGGATCAATAAATATGGGACCTTATTTATTTCACACAGAACATCTTTATAAGTAGAATCATTATCGGCTTTCATTATAAGTGGAAAGCCAAAATAATCTGATAAATGTAAATCAGATATTTAGTTTTAGGCTATTTATAAGACAATCCGTATGAACATAGAATGCCAAAAGGGTCAAAAGAGACTATATTCCATATATGATTTCTTTAATGTCTTCATTAGAAACTCTTCAGAAGAACACATTAAAGCTTGAAGTAGAGAAGCTCTGGGGAGATGCATTCATCTTATGTAGTGGTGTGAAAAAGTATTTGCCCCATACCTGAAACTCTTAATTCGTAAACTTTTTTTACTTGTATTTGAACAGATTTGATTGTGGATTACGGTAGCATATACAGTATGAAGAGTTTCTGAAAACACTAAGTGTTGCTTAACTTTCTTTAATAAATGCCTGAAATGTACATTGTGTTATTGTGTTGTTTGTTCGTTTAGGCTTCGTTTTATGCATTATTAGATTTTGGTTGGTAGAAAATATGCAGAAATGCAGAATTCAGTCAGGGGCAAAGGCTTTCTCAGCGCAGTAGCTCCAGGTTAGAAGCGCTAAATGTGAGTATTGGCTGAATTTCTGAGTGAGTGGATTAGATTTGGGAATACAGGAGGGAAATGACAAACAGGCAAAAGAAAAGCTTTTGTTTATTGAAATGGCTCGGTATTTTCAAACCAAGTGGCATATCTAATGTAATAAAAAGTGTTATTAATATATGAAAATGTACACAAAGCCTATAATGCTGGATCTGTGCGATACAAAGCTGGTCAATCTGGCACCGATAATATTGATTTTTAAAGGTTATGAAACATATTGACAGAGTAATGGAATTAGGATGTAATTAGGGCATGGAGAGCCATGAGTGATGAATGAGTGTAATATTTGCGCTCATTATAATGCTGGACCCCCCCCCCCCCCAACACACACACACACACACACACACACACACACACTCCCCTGCCATTACCGTCCTTTTCCCGAGGTTACCAAGTCAGCACCTCAGGTTTGTTCCTTAGCCGTCATCACATTTTCAGGCCCACAGCGGGATAATCGGCGCCGACTTTCCCGGACGAAGCAATTTTCAGGGGAGAAAGAAGCTCGACGGCGGAGCCTCATCCGGCTTCGCGTGTGAACCTTGATCACGGCTGCCCCTGTAGTCAGGATGCATTTACACCGGTGTTTCATATTCACTCCTTCCGCTGCACAGAGAGCCGGCATATTGCTTCATAATTCAGTTAAGAGAATTGTGCCAGCTTGGCAAGCCAGCCTTAATTTCCCAAGAAAGTGATGCGTTTATCTGGAAATATTATTAAAGCAGCCGTGCCTCGTTTGTGTTCATGAAACAAACTTTTTGCTGAGCGTGGCGGAAAAACGGCGATTGCGCTCCCTGTGCGAGAGGCCTCACGCCATTTCATCTCAGGCTCAGCGAGGTGTCAGCTCCCATGATGCTCGCCTGAAAAGAGCTACGCTCAGCACTGGCCTGTAAAACAAAACCCTCCTCTTAGACTTACTAAAATCGTCCTCGATCCTACCGATAAAGGCGGGCATGATTTCAGATGTTAACAGTGGTACGTGATTAGGTTAACCTAATGCCACGAGCTGCTGAATCAAACTGAGCATCAGAATGGAGTAATTTAAGTGATATTGAACGTGGCAAATTGGCATGGCTCACCAAAATCAGACAAAAAGTCTGAAGATTGCAAATACGTCGCCTTGTCTGAAGAGTCCCGATTTCTGCTGGTCAGAATTTGATGTAAACAACATGAAAGCATGGATCCATCCTGCCTTGGTGTGGATATTTTCTTGGCGCACTTTGGGCCCGTAATACCAACTGAACATTGTTTAAACCCTACAGCCAACCTGAGTATTGTTGCTGACCATCTGCACCCCTTTATGGCCACAGTGTACCATCTTCTGACGGCTTCTTCCAGCAGGATAACGCGCCAAAGCTCAAATCATGGTTCCACAGTCACCAGACCTCAATCCAATAGATACACAAGTGTGTATTTTATTGTTTAATAACATAAATGAACAGCTAGACGTTTTTGCTTCATAATTAAATTTACAGTAAAAGAACCAAGCCCCGCTAAACAAGACGGACCCTAAAACACGTGCGCTTCGATGCCACAGAGATAAAACAACAGTGAAGCAAAACCAGAGGGCTCATAAATATTTTAGCGGGGCCCGGTCGCATGTCCAAAACCAGCAGCTTCTCATCTCTAGCTGGAGCCAAATAACATTGCAATCCTTCAGGGACTGCAGATATACAAGATTCATAAACAGAGAAACGAATCGGACTGTATAAGCAGTTCATAAAAATAAATATTAGAATCACTTTAGCTTAAGACAGTAATCAGTTTCAAGGTGGTGCAAATACATTTGAATTAAAAACTTTTTGAGGGTCTTTTGGAGGGTAAACATTGCATAAGATGCTCTAAAGAAAGTAAAGCAAAGCGATATAAGATAGTGTCCGCAATCTCATTAATTCTGTCCCATATAAAATTGCACCAATTTCACACTCAGTACTGGGAATGAGGTCAGAGACAAATGTAAGTGAAAGTCGTGTTTAATTACAAGAAGGCATTTTGATTACACGGACAAAACACAGACAAGATAAGGAAGCAGGTGTGAACGTTGAGCGAGGAAAGGGGGCTAGACAGAAAACAGAAAGTAAACAGAAACAAGAGCACACAAGACAGGGAACAGTTCATAAAACAACAACAGAAACAAGAGTAACAGGAGCCAGGAACATGAACCAAGCAACAAAGGAGGTGAAGACAAGACCCAGCAAGGAGGGTATATACAAAGGAAACACTATAAATAGAGCCTGTGGTTAAGCAGCCTGCTGTGAAAAGAGAAAAGGGTCAGAAGAGAGCCATGTAGGATGACATAGCTGTCAGGCTACTCTCATTATCTATCATCCTGACAACTATAAAGTCTTCCAGATATTTAAATGTAGGCAATATTTTAATACACCAAATTTTTAATTCTTTCACAAATCAACAGCAAAGCAATTCCTCCTATCCTGTCAGATCTCATTTTGTATCTTTCGTCCTGGGCTTTAGACGTTGTTTGATTTAAGCAGAAACCCGAATAAAGAAAAAGAAAAGGAAAAAGGAAAAGGTCAATCCTTCAACATGGCTTAAATCAGAGACTGTGATCCAGAGACGTGATTGTATTTACCTCCATGACACACTCCTTCTGTATCCAAACCTCCATCCTGTAGCCTCACTGTTGTTATTTAAATTTTATTTAAATGTGAACGAAACATTTCATTAACTATAACTAATTATTGCTGTTTTTGGTGTTGTACTCATTCTCATTCTCATACTCATTCTGTTTGTTTTATCATATATTTTATTTTAATTATTATAGTTTCTTTCAATATGTTCTGTCTTTTTATTTTTAGTTTAGTGTAGTTTCTGTTTATTAAAACATCTACTATAACTTATTAATTTGGTAACTTACTTTAATTCTTAGATACAACGGGCTGCCAAAACTGAACGGACTCTTTTTCAGTATTGGTCCTAACAACATTCTTTCCTTAGCGTTTAGTTTAGGGAGATTTTAATTGCCACTGTCGCCCTAGGCTTGCTCACTTAAAATGTTGGGCCTAGATCGTAAATGACAATGCTCCATTGTAAAAAGCGCTACGGAAATAACTTTGATTCTTTGACTTTGAGGCAGTGTTATGATCTGGAGATTGCTTTGTTTAACTCTAAAAATCTGATTTAGAAATTCGTTTTATCTGAGGGGTTTTTTTTTTGTGTATATTTGTATATATTTGCACCTTGCATCTGATAGTAAGTTCACTTGAGGCTTTCCTTCAAGGTCAGCATGAAACTAAACAAGGAATCAATTTGCACTGCAGCCTTCACCTGACCTCAGGTGCTTCGGCGCCAAAGCGTCTCTGCAACGATCGGCACCCTTAATTAGGCTCTAATCTCATTTTCAATAATTAGCAGACAGGCGTAAGGGAGGGAAAACATTTTCTTGAGAGACGTTAAGCGCTCGCAGATCGATGAGATGAATTTGTAATGTCAGTCTGATCACCGTTTTATACAATAAGCTCCACCGGGAATTAAACACGTCACCACTCTGGCTCATACATTTTAATTCTATTTCTGGAGCGCAGTAGGACGTGGCCTCATGCAGACTGCGGCGAAAAACAAAAACATTAACATTTACTGAAATGTAATTTCTATTCATGCAGATTCACCGTCAGCCTGCGGATAAACTTTCACTTTCATTAGGGTTTAATTGACGGCTTAAACAAGAAGAGAACCTCGGCTTCGTTTGTTATTATTGTTTTCGTTTTCAGATGCAACAAAATAAATAAAAAAGACAGTTTGGAATGCAGAATCCTGAACAGAACAAGAGGTCAGAGTGGTTCAAGCTGATAGAAAGGTAACAGAAACCCAAAAAGGCACTTGTTACAACCGAGGTATGCAGAAGAGCATCTCTGAACAAACAACACTTCCAACCTTGAAGCAGATGGGCTACAGCAGTATTTCCAACAAATCTGGAGCAACTGTGTGATGCCATGTGCAGGTCAGAGGAGGGAGGTGACGATTTGGCAGGGAGATCTTCCTCTAATTGGACAGATGAAAGCCATAGCTCTTGGCGCTGCTCTGCCTTATTAAGCGCTAACGCAAAAACCAATAGTTCAGTTCATGTCAGGGTGCGGTGGGGGAGCACGGGCATCCTGCTGAGAGCTCCGAAATGAGGCAGCCATTGTTCCTCGCCCTTCAGCTCCTGTTTAATTCACAGTCTGGATGCCTTCAACCAGGCCCCCAGCTTCAGAGATGAAGGTACTGCAGGGTTAAAAAGGAGTCTGTTGCAGAACTCAGAGAGGGAAAATAAAACAATAATCTGGTATTAAAGCGGAGATTAAGGTGGAGACTCCTTAGCTTTGCATGTTTGCATTGTTAAAATATAATAAAAAAAGATCTGCAATACTGATTGGTCTGAGCACAATACACGTTTCCATTGTGTGATGGTCCATCCCAGATCCCAAATCTTTACTGCTGAAAGACTCAGCCTTTTGTGGATACTGCTTTTCCAAGTTATGATTACAATTACCTGTTTAAATCACATCATTATAAGCCCTAAATTGGCCCCATCTCAACTTGTTTGGATTGTGTTGCAGGCGTGAAATGTAGGAATGGATGTTTTTATTAACAACCAGAAAAAAAAACATAAATATCTTGGGTTCATACGGTCTGCAATTTCCATACCGTTCCAACTTTTTCTGAATTGGGGTTTTGTAGACAGAGAAGTGTTAGAGGACGTTGAAGTATATTGAACCAGTATAGCTAGATAGATTGGTATATTGAACCAGATTAACCTTATGTAGTTTTGTATGTATTACCACACTAACAAAACAAACCCCGGTGAAAGAAACATTTCTACACCAGCACGATAATGTGTTTGTAAAGCCGTTCATTAGACGTGTTTATCTCGGTATAAACAGCTCCGCGTACGCCGTTCCCTCTCAGCCATTAGCACCGAATGCTAATTATATAATTGTATCACAAGTTCAGCCATAATTACTGAGATTAAGAGGTTTTGCGTTGCAGATTTATTCGGAGTTGTGACTTCTTCCTCCGCCGAGTTCTTTTTTTTTCTCAGTCCTTTTTCTGTGGTTGGAAAGACAGTGATATAAACACCGTCAGGATGAAGCGGCACATCGTTCAGATAAGCAGGTCGATGTAGCGTGACATGACATGTCCAGTGGGAAATGGTGACACACACACACGGTGTCTCCTCACACACACCTTGTGTGTTTGCAGTAATGAGGCCGCGACACCGGCACCAAGCAGAACAGGTCCAAAACCGTTCTCATTCTGAATCATGAGCAGAAAAAGACAGAATATGAGAGCAGTTATGGTCTGATATAAATGTCAGTACAGATAATGTCACATGATCAGGGTTTTTCTCCCCACACCATTTCTTTTGTTAATAAACATTCATTCCTGCAGTTCTGGCCTTCAACACATTCAAAAAAAGTTGGGACAGGGACAATTTAGGGCTAGTAATGAGGTAAAAAAATAATGATCTGATTTCAAACAGGTGATTATAATCATTAATTTGGAAAAGCAGTATCCACAAAAGAGGAACAAAAGATGGGCAGAGGATCAACAAATCAACAAAGTGGTGGGGAAAGAGAAAATGACTTAAATGTTTAATATGGAAGAGATTTAGTGCAAAATATCATAAATGATTCAAGAAATCTGGAAGAAAGAAATCAGTCCTACACTGAAGAGGGGTGATCTCCGATCCCTCAGGTGGCACTGCATCAAGAACTGTCATTCATCAATAGCTGATAGAACCACATGGACAAGGGATTACTTTATCAAACGTTTATCAAGCACTACAATACAGAGTTACATTCACAAATACCATTTAAAATGTTACTGTGCTTAAAAAAAGAAGCCTCATGTTATAATCATGTCCAGAAGCGGCGTTGACTTCCCTGGGCCCGGAGCCATTGTGATTGTGCGCAGACCAATCAGTATAACAGATCTTTTTAGGAAGAAATGATGAAAATCCAGACTGTTATGAGGAACATGTCCAAAAGCTAGGCTCTGTCATGTATGGGGTCAGGTCAGGTAAAGATCATTTACACTTCAGGAAAGTACACTGAGATTATAAAGAAACATAACCTGCCTTCAAGACGACATCTTTTCCAGGGACGTCCATGCATCGAGACAAGACACAAAATCACATTCAAGTCAAGTCACGTCCAGATATATTTATTATAGCGCTTTTTTTTTTTACAATGGAGCATTGTTTTCAAAGCAACTTTAACAAGTTTAGATTATCTCCTAATAACTACGTCCAATCCCATATATTGAGCAAGCCTAGGGCCACAGTGGCAAGGAAAAACTCCCTGAGTGTTATAGGAAGAAACCTTGGGAGGACCAAGACTCAAAAAAACCACATGCTGCCACAAACCACATGCTGCACACATAACAGTTAAGTACAGTGGAGGATCCATATCATGCTATAAGCAACATCTGGTCACTTTATATGGCGCAAACCTCATAAGCTCCCCATATATAATCCTGAAATGATTTAAGACTTGTCTGATGACAGTTTTATGAGTTCTGGAGCACAAACTTGAAGATATAACATCCACTACAAGCCATTTGGAACATCATTCTAAAGCTGTTCTGGAGGTAAAACACAGCTCTGTTAATATTATATCTATATTATAGTCAGATACCCAACCCAAGCAAACCAAACACAGTCTGTTCTGATTAAAAATTAAAGTCCAATTTTGTGCAGTGCGCTCCACGGTCATTTTCAGCGCGTGTGAACTATTGATTTTAATAAAGTGGCGTTGCTGTTTGGACCGGCGTGATAATGGCAGCGGCGAGGCACGATCTGACCCGACCTGAACCCGGATGAATGTATTGCACACTCATAACACCGGTGAAATCCCCGGTGCTGCATTAAGTCCAGACGGAGCAGAATGAAAACTGTTTATTCAACACTGAAGCTGCTGTTCGGTTTATTTATAACACACTTTTAATAGACGCTCAGCAGCTACACAAAAAGCAGAGATGATACTGGAGGAAAAAAAAACTCTCTAAAGGAACATTAAGAGGAACCAGGGTCATATGTGGAACCCCTGCTGTTCTGGGCAAAAAACATATAACGCAAATAAATTCTTAAGAGTTTTCTTTCTATACTCTTAAGAGCTGAATTTAAGAAGGAAATTGATCTTCTTTTCTGGTTCGAACCCCGACTCTGGAAAGGTGATTTTTTGGCAGGAGTTCCAGGTTCATGTATCTGTTACATTGCTGGAATTCCTGGTAATATTTCATTAATTTTATTGACAAAGAAATATAACACACCCAGATAGAAGACTCAGAGCCCACATTGGATGCATTATTTTCTTTGTCAATAAGTATAAGAACCACCCAGTGATGTTTATGTAGAAATTAATGGAGGTTTGCTTGGTTTCATTGGAGGTTTATGCTCCTGTAAACAATGGATTTTAGATTTTCAGCTTTACAGATCTACGTTGGCACACGTTGGCCTCAAATTATCACGTTGGGACATTTCTGACAGACGAACTTGGACAGCTTTAATGGTTTCATCCTGCTGGCGGACATATGGGTCCTGCACTGTAAGAAAAGTCAAGGTTGATGCAGTTAAGTGATGTGTGTGTGTGTGTGTGTGTGTGTGTGTGTTTTGTGTGTGTGTTTGTGCGCGTGCCTGCAGAACTTTGACACTTGAAGTGTTTGGATTATGACAGCTCACTGCGGCTCCCCCACCCACGGGGGGAAGCTTGGCACGCCGTTATTGATGCCAGCGGTAAGGAGACACAGGAACACATGACTAATAGATGCGGCTTCCTGTAGCGAGCAGCAGTTACTAATCTTATTTCTTATTGTGCTGCAGGATCGCTCTGGATTTTATCGTTTATTCAAAAGGCCTAGCTCGTCCTTTCTTCGGATTTCAATACGCACGTCGACTTTGCTTGCTTCTTCGAGCTCACAGAATTATGTTTTATTTAGCGATCGCGGATCAGGTTCAGAATTCGTGCAACTGAAAAACAAAACAATCATCGTTTTTATTAGAGGAGCCGCTTAAGCCTTTATTATATGAAAATTATAGGTTTAAAATATCATGTCAAGAACGTTACCCTGGTAAAACGTGTTTGTATTTGATCTCAACACTCATTTTTGATTTATTTTCTGTCACAGTGATTCCATGACTTCGTTTTTGGTCTCGTTGTAGATTGTGTGGATCGCTGTGTCAGTAACGCCGGCCTTACACCAAACCACTTCCAAATTTCCAATGCGGGATAAAATCCTGAGAGTCTACATGTCTAGAGATTGATCGTTTGGTGTAAGGAGGATCAGGATCGCTGTCTAAAATCTTGATTTTATGTTCCGATAAAATTGGAACCAACCACCTTAATATGACCAAATAGTGAGGTGAACATTGTGGATAACCAATAGGTCTCTCTCTCTCTCTCTCTCTTTCTCTCTCTCTCATCCCATTACAGGACTTATTTTACAGACGATGCTGTGTTTTATTTACTGATTGATTATTTTTAGGTGTGTGTTTCATAAAGACTTGATAATAATAATCTCTGAAGGAATGGAGTTTCAGTTTTGTAAATAGTGACCATGTAAGATCTGCAGCCTTTATAAAATCAAGAGTCTGGAACTAAAAACTCTGGGACTTGGCTTTAGATGGTAGAGGATGTCAGACTTTAGTCTATTAAAACTTTTTAGAAATGAAATCTCTTTGAGACAGGACGCTGTATGTCGGCTCCAAAGCCCTGGATCTTAACGACTGAATAAAGACCCCTCAGAATAAAAGTTGGCATCGAGTTTGTAATGCTCTTCTCTCTTTCTGAGTTGGGTGAAAGGGATGTCTGTTAATAATCACGTCCATCCATCCGTCTTTTTGTGTTGCCATTTATTTGGGAGAAAAAAAAAATGACGGTGTGCAGTTTGGAAAATATTTACCTTAACTCATTTATTTCTTGCCGTCTCTTGTCTTTATGCTCACCGTGATTCTAACACCGGTGATGGATGTGCATGAGTTTGTTTGTTTATGTTAAAAACAGATCCGTGTCGAAAACCCGAGCGCCGAGGGAATCGGGATCGTTAAGAAGCAGCTCCGAGAAAGAGCGCAAATTAATTTAGCATCCATAAACATATTTATCATGCTGCCAAAGCCGCGCCTATCGATTGGCCGCTATCTGATTTGTACATAAAGGCCGGCCGCTGAGCTCGTACCCTTTGATTTACGTTTCTGTTTCATTAGTTTGGTCTTTAGGCAAAACCCTGTGAATTCGTTAGTAACCCCGCTCACTGGGGACCTATTGATCTGTTAGCATGCTGGCTTCATAAAACATAGACAGAGCTCACGTTATTTAAGCTTTACAAGATCTTGCACTCACTTTACGGACGCTTTATTAGATACACCTTGTGATTCAGGTTTGATTCAGCAGCTCCTCTCTCTTGCCATGTGAGTAATAGATGATCCAAGGGCAAGGCATTCTGGGAAATGTAGTTATAGTGTCACATCACAGATATGGAAGAGCTCAGGATCTCTGAAACTACCCTGAAATGTTAGGTTTTGTTTTTCTTATCAGACATATGACGTTCTTCTGTAACTGATACTCGTAAAGTTTAGATGCTGTGCTGTATCTGACATGTTCTAATTTACTAACGATTCACGTCTCTCGGAGGCTGAAAGCGTCGTTACGCGTCGTCATTAACAGATGCTGAATTCACGTTGGATAAACTCGGGAGCTGAAGCATCGCTTTCGGTGACGCTTGGTGAGCGACGCGTCCCTCAGAAACCTCGTCTGCAGCTGTAGTTAATATAAAAAAACAGATTAATCCCGGTGGATGTTTATGTATTTTTTAGAGGCTTTGTTTGCAGCACAGATCTGTCTCTGGTGAGAGAACTTCAAGATTTTATATATGCACATAGTTATAAAATAATAACCTGGTCATGGCTGCACCACCCAACCTTCACGTCTCAAACCTCAACACATAAAGGCTAATGGTTAAATGCTAATGAATAACACAGAGAAAGTGCACACAAGAAACACTGAAGCAGGAGAACGGCAACAAACACCAGACATGCGACCAGCAAAACAATAACAACACCAGACAAAAAACAATGGAAACAAAGCGGTATATATAGAACCAGGAACCTGTGGCAAGAGAAAAGGGTCAGAGGGGGACAATGTGGGCCATAAGCAGCCGAGAAATTGCCAACCTCTGCAAGAGAAAGCTTGTTAACAGCAGAAAATTAGAGTTTATTTCCACTTGGTAATCAGATAACGGGAAAACTCTCGAACTATATGGCTTGAACATAAATAATTTGATTTGTACTTTACAACCAGCTCACAATGTCACAGACAATTGTGACATAAACTACGTTTCAGTTTGTGAGTTTTTCCAAAAGTCTTTGGCATCCATTTCGAAGGTGCTGACCTTTATAGCAGGGTTGCCAGATCCCACCAGAAAAACAAGCAAGGTTTGTGGAAACAAGTCAAAAACAATGCAAATTATCTCAAAACAAAACCAAAAAAGACCAAAACAGGCAACTTACTACACTGTGAGAGAGTAAACACTTGAGCAGTTATTATTATATTATTATTATTATTATTATTATTATTAATAATAATAATAATAATGTATATTTTAACTTCAACTTTAGAGGTTGAACAAAACCAACTTGCAGGAATATTGGAGAGAGAGCGGCAGGATCAAGGAGCCCAAATAAGCAACACTTTTAAAACAAGCCCCTTACAAAACTGCAACCTGGAATAACCAATATTTGTAAGTGACTTTATAGCTAAAAAATCCCAAAGTCGCTTTGACTAATTGAACCTGGCAACCATGTTTGTTCCTGCTAGCCGCTTATGGGATGGCTCTATACTCCAGTTATGTTTGTGTGCATGCCTAGACTGAGAAAACCGATTAAAATCAGAATAACGGGATACCTGCACTGAAATTTGATAACTGAGCAAAAATCCAGCACTTCTAGAGCTTCTTTCTAGAGCTGAATATCTGAAATATCCGAAAGGTCCAGTGACGGCGCTCCAGTCTGATATTCCGTGAGTTGGGATCAGGTTCTGGTGCTGGAAAGACTGAAGAAGCATTAAAGGTTTTCTGCTTTGTCTTTCTTTTTATTATCCACATTTCCCAGTTTATTTTAGAAGAAGCTTTAAAAAATCGTAGGGGTTTTGCAGGTGTTACTTTTGGTTTTTATTCTCCTTCATCATAGTTGCAGAACAATGTACAGAAACATAGTTTTTGTCGATCAATGAATCTGTACGTTTTTAGAGACACTTTGTAGCTTCATGAGTCTTTCGTAAGCATTGCTGATATGGTTCACACCTTTCTTTTGTCAGTAAACTTATTGATTTCCATTTGATGGTGAGTAATTAACGGGCAAAATCGAGATCCTTGTCACACAGCTAGAAGAGAAGTTCATGAAGTCTTCAGGATTTGATATGAGAGCGCGTATAAAATATTAACGCCGCGAGATGAGTCCGGGGATTCGGCAGCATCTCCGAGGTGAAGAGGTGAGAGACGTCCCACGGACATCATCTCTCTCCTGAACCTCAGCTCGCATTTCACGCTTTGGCTTGCGGAAGATGTCAACGGCGTTTTCGGGTTTGATGTTTTAAGTCATGGTCGCGTTCGAATACAGTAAACGCGCTTTGAACCAGATCTTACTGCGAGCACGAAATGCCGGATCTGCCACACGCGGTTTTAATTACAGCGACCGGGAGAAGAAACAGGAGGAAGAACAGAGCAAGGGCTGACCTCCACACTTCAATCTCCTCCTGAGTGAGACACAGCAATGGCAGAACACGAGAAAACAGCAGTGAGATTAGATCAGGGGTCGGTTATGAGGTCAGAGTTTGGTCGCTGTTACACCATATCGCATCCCTAACCCAGAACATCTCATGACTTTGGTGTTATTAAAGTTCTACCTGGGTGGAACTGGTCATCATATGTCCCTGATTGTACCAAGTACAGTGGAACCTCGGAATTGGAGCTTAATTGGTTTGAATTTTGATTTGTTTGAAGTCTGAATCATATTTGCCCATAAGAAGTAACATAAATAGGATTAATCCATTCCTGAAGGATTTTTTTTATGCCTATGATTAATGATTAAAAGCATGAATAAAGCAAAGAAATGTAATACAATAATAATAATCAATAAATACATGAATTAAGTGAAAATAAAATTTTGGGTTTTATGGGGATTATTATACCGTATTAGTGCATTATCAGAACCAACTGGAGTGAATTAGGTGCATCGTCTTTTGAAGATCGCACTATTGAGTATTTTATTTAGAGTGCCTACATTTGAAGTTGGACTTTTTCTTTGAATTTGTGGGCAACAAAAAATGCAGACAGACCTTTCGATGTCCAAATTGTTTGAGTGAAGAGCTTTCAATTCCGAGAATCCATTGTATAAGGTTGTTGGAGATTCTCTTCCTCTTTTCCCATTATTATCATAGTTTTCCAAAGAATAGGTTCCAAAATAAGGTTGCTCTATTTGGTTACATGGCCTTGTAGTGAAAGGTGAGATTTTCTTAAATCTTTTTGAGCTCCTTCACTTCATCTTGGTCTTGTCAAGCACTGATCTGTGCCACTTTTCTCAACCTCAGACCATTGCATTGACCTCCTTGCATTGCTCCAAGGTCCAGTTTCAATACTTTTGCCCTATTATCCATCCTCCCATGTCTAGCATTAAAACATTTCTTAGACCACAATAGCTCTTCTGCAATTTGGACCAGACAGGATGAGCTTCGAGGACCATGTAGTTTAGGAGATGTCGATCCTTGTATTTATCCCAACACATCCACTATGAGAAAAAACTGTTAACTTTCCGTCTAATTCAGCAGTTCCCAAACGTTTTCTGCCCCACTACCCCACTCCAGCACACACATACACATATTTTGCTTCCAAACTACAAAACTGTGATTTCTGTTATGGGTGGGATGAAGATCCCACCAGTAATTTTAACTGGGACCCAAAATGCAGATCGACAGACAGACAACGGACCAATAAAATGAGGTGCCAACTTCCTGGACTCTACCTGAAGCGGGATGTTTTGGGCCGAGAGTCAGCCTGATTGCCCGGGGTGCACGTCAGGCCGGATCTCCGACGACGGTTGGCTGAGCGCTGGGCAGCACCACAGGCCCTGAGGAGGGCAGACCTTGTGGACTTCCATGTCTTCTGACATCTGCATAGGTAGTGTTGAACAGAGGGGACAGCCACATCGGCCTTCTGGTCAGAGAACAGGGGTGGCTGATACACCCGGGATGCCTCAAAGGGGGAAAGACCCATGATGGAGTTGGTTAATGTGTTGTGGGCTTATTGGTTTCAGAAGGGTTCGAACTTCGATTTCTTCGAAGTCTGAATCATATTTGCCCATAAGAAGTAGGATTAATCTGTTCCTGAAGGATTGTTTTTATGAATATGATTAATGATTAATAGCATGAATAAAGCAAAGGAAGGTAATAAAATAATAATAATCAATAAATTCATGAATTAAGTGAAAATACAATTTTGGGTCAGTGCAGAGTGGCTTCGATTTTATGGTTAGCCCATTCGCCCTGCCCGCAGGATTGAGGGTAAAATCCAGTAGTGAGTCTCACCGTGGCCCCGATGGCCTTACAAAGGGCCTTCCATACATGAGAGGTGAATTGAGGCCACCAGTCTGATACAATGTCCAAAGAAATTCCATGAATCTTGAAAATTTGATCAAAGAGTATGTCCACCATTTCAGAGGCAGTGGGGAGTTTGGGCAAGGCTATGAGGCGGACGGCCTTGGAGAATCGATCAATAATGGTAAGAATGACTGTTTTGCCGTTGGACTGTGATGCCCTGTGATGAAATCAGTGGTGATGTGTGACCAGGGACGGCCCTAAATGAAGAGAGGTTGAAGCAGTCCAGCCAGGGGCTGGTGCAAGGCTTTACTTCAAACACATGTGACGCAAGGGGCCACAAATTCTTTAATATCCGAGTCCATCTGGTCGTCAGAAATACCTCTTGAGAAGGCCCAAGGTACAGTGATTACCAGGGTGGCAGGCAAACTTGGAACTGTGGCCCCACTCCAAGGCAACCGTGGGCACATAAAGGCGGTTGGTTGGTCCACCCTCAGGGTTGGGCTCAGCCCCCTGCACCTCCTTGACAGGTCGCTGGACCTCCCAAGACAGTCGAGCCACTAGACAGTCAGGAGCAAGGATGGTTGAGAGGGAGGACCCCTAAGGATTGTGAGGGGTTTCAGCGGAGAACTGGCAAGAGAAAAAGCATCCAGCTTAACGGATCCGGGTTAATCTGGAGCCGGGTCAGTAGGTCAGGGCAAAATCGAAACGTGAAAAGAAGAGGGGCCATCTGGCTTGATGAGAATTAAGTCTCTTCACTGTCTGGATGTAGGCCAGGTTTTGATGGTCAGTCCAGATGACAAAAGGCTTTCTGAGCCCTCTAACCAATGTCTTCATTCTTCTAGAGCCAACTTCACGGCGAGCAGCTCCCAATGGCCAACATCATAGTTGGCCTCCGCAGGGCTGAGGTGTCAGGAGAAAAAGCACAGGGGTGCAACTTATTGTCCGGGCCCACTCACTCACCTTGGTGGAGGGTAGTTGGGTTAGGGGTGCTGCCACTTTACTATAGTCCCTTATAAAATGCCGGTAAAAGTTTGCAAAACCCAGAAAGCACTGTAATTCCTTCCACCCCGGGTGAACGGGCCACTCTGCGACTGACCTGATCTTGGCTGGGTCCGCTTTGATGCACCCGTCTGCATTATGAAGCTGAGAAAGGCTATGGTGCTCACATGAAACTCACACTTCTCTGCCTTGATATAGAGCTTGTTCTCCAGGAGACGGGACAGAACCAGGTGGACATGCCTGAAATGCTCTTCTACAGACCGGGAAAAAATGAGGATGTCGTCAAGGTAGACGAATATGAACCAATTTAGATAGTCTCTTAGAACGTCATTAACTATAGCTTGGAAAACTGCAGGGGCATTAGTGAGGCCAAAGGGCATTATCCTATATTCAAAATGGCCCAGTGGGGTGTTAAATGCCGTCTTCCACTCATCCCCCCATTTTATGTACACTAGGTGGTAAGCATTGGTTTAGGTTAGAGAAAATGGTGGCCCCTTGCAGGAGGTCAAATCCTGACAAGATGAGGGGGAGCGGGTATTTGTTGCACTTAGCTATGGTGTTAATTCCTCGATAATCAATACAGGGTCTGAGAGCACCATCCTTCTTGGAGACAAAAAAGACTCTGGCTCCTAGGGGAGAAGAGGAGGGTCTGATTAATCCAGCAGCCAGGTATTCGGCAATATATATGCCTCCATTGGAGTCCCTCTTGCTACGAGACAGGTTATATAGGTGACTAGTAGCTAGGGGTACGCCTGGAAGTATATCAATGGGGCGATGAGGTGGGAGGCTCTTGGCATGTCCCTGCAAAATACCTCTCAGAGGTTGTGGTAATGGCGAGGCAACTTTTAGAGGTGTAGAGATAGAGCCTTGGAAGAAGGCACAACCAATAAGAGGCAGCTCCAGCAGCAGAAGTCACTCCACCCTGAGGTCTTTGGCTCCAATCAATCGTAGGGTTGTGGCGAGCCAGTCACAGGTGGCCGAGGACCAGAGGGGTCTTGGGTGAGTGGATGACAGAAATAGACGCAACCTCACGATGATTCCCAGACAGGACCAGCGGAATAGAGGGTTTGGTGGGTAATGCGGACTAGGAGCTTGCCATCCAGAGAATAGGCTCGCCTCGGGGACTCCGGAGCTTCCAGCCAGGTGCTGAGCTGAGCGGCAAGGCTATGGTCCATGAGGATGTCCTCCACTCTTGGATGTCCTCCTCACTCCTGAGATGTACAGGACTGCGGATAATGTGAGAGATGACTGGTGTGGTTGGGGGGGACTTTCCTTGGTGCTCGTTAGGGACCCCAGGTTTACTGACGAGCTAATCCCTTTTGGGTGAAATGGACAGGAGGGAAAAGTGTGACTAGAGGCCCCACAATAGAAACAGAGCCCCTGCTCTTTCCGTCTTGAGCGCTCTTGGGGTGAGAGCCTAGTGCGGCCCAACTGCATGGGTTCAGGTTCCGCAAGGGAGGCAGGGTCAAGTGCCTGCGGGAGCGTGGTCTCAGGAGCAGTGGGTCTAGACTGGAAAGATGGGCCCCCTGGACCAGAAGCTGGGCCATTTCCAACCGTTCATGGAAGCGCCGGTCCAGGCAAACGGCCAGAGCCAGCAGAGCCTTGAGGTCGGGAGGCTCGTCATGGGCCGCTAACTCATCCTGAATGCATTCAGACAACCCTTTGCAGAATGCCTCGCGCAATGCGGGGTCGTTCCAGTGGGCATCCGCAGCCAACGACCAGAACTCAAAGGCATAGTCCGTGACTGGCCGCGGGCCCTGATGAAGGCTGAAGAGACGACTCGACACCGCTTCGCCATGGCTAGGGTGATCAAAGACCGCCCAGGACCAATGGAGGAAGTCGCCGTACAAGACGTCCTCATAACCCCCCTTGCAGAGTGCAGACCTTCTGTCAGTTGAGCAGGATGCCAACGGATAATGGGTTGGCTGCCTGAGGATCTGTGGGTTCCATATTGGCCAGATCGTTCTGTTATGGTGGCTTGCTTCTAAAGGCTTGGAGCGCTCCTTGAATGCAGTAGAAGACCCAGGTGTCAATGGGAGGAGCAGGCGGGATGTATGCAGATGATCTGGCTACGTCTGGCTGGAAAGATCGGTGTTTTACGGCATAGCAGTGAAGAGTGGCGATCAGGAACAGGTGTGCCATGAGGGGTGGAGTCGAGATGCAGAGACTGACAGCCAATGGATTTGCAAGGAAGCAAACACACAGCACACTCACGCCGCACTCGCAAAACATAAACAAAGGAACGTGAACAAAGGGACCGTGGAAGAATAACGAAACAAAGAAAAAGCAAAGGCAGACCCAGAGTGACCCTTGACACTTTCTTATACATTTTTTCCAAGTTTTGTTCACACATAAATAATCACGCCTAAGCTAATATATTTAATTAAAAAATGCGTTTATTCTCACTTCATACCTTCATTTATTTACTTTCTGTGGAAAGAAGATTCCCATGAAACGTCACTGATCACCATGAAATCACACGACTGAAAATCAGTCTTAAATAAAACAGCTCAGACTGAGTCTTAGTTTTGTTTTATTATAAATGCATTCACATTAAAGCTAAATGATCCTAATGTTATCATTTGTGTTCTTTTTTTTTACAGCTATAAATAGGATGTTAGAGAGATTTGTCATGACAAATGTTGTAGTTTCAACAAAAAAAACTCTTTGGTCTGCTTAATTGTTAGGATATTCACTACAAAATTTGCAGAACATTTTGAGACAAAATCGACCCATGAAAACTGATTTTTGCCTGAGAGAAATGGCCTCTGCCTTGCTGCACCCCCTGTAATAACAGTTTGGGATTACCACTGCTCTGATTTATCCCAGAGCTCACCATGTGCTGCAGGAATCTTTACCTTTTTACACGTTTTCCTTTTGTCTGTAGAAGCACTCCCACTTTTTGTGACACTGTCAGATATTTTTTGGTCACAGACCCAAAAGTGCAAGCAGGTAACTACAAAACTAGATGAACCTTCTCCTTGTACATGACGTTTTAACTTACTGGTGCAAAAGGCGTCGCTGCTTTAAGGTTGCTTTATTGATAAATTAATCATTTTATAGGTTTAATTTCTCTGTTTATTACAAAACATGCAGATACTCTCTCTTTTCAAAGCACACTTTGGAGCAGAGCCTCGGATTTTGAAAGGTGCGGATGCTTCAGAGAGCTCGAAGCCCACCGGCTCGGTTTTCACTTTACATTTCAAACTGGAGAAAATAAGGCCGAGCTCAGTGGGACACCGGGCGCCGAGAGGGAGCTGAAATGTCAAACAAAAGGGGAAGAGATAGGTGTTAGAGAGAGGGGAGTGTTTTCAAATCTGATATGAGATCAGGGTCATCTCATTTGCTCGCTGTTCAGAAATCGTACAAAACTTACTGACAAAAAAGCGAATAAGATTTCAAACACTGTGTACTTTAATAAGGTCACATACCACCTACTGTAACGCTGGACGGACTCGAAAGATGAGTGCCGTCCCAGGAAATGACGTTAAAGGCTTTATTACCTTAACACAAAGTAAGCGGTGTCACCACAGCAACAAACGCTAGGCCAAAGAATCGCTGTGTCGCAAGCGTTGGTCAAGATCGGTAATTCGTCAACAAGGCAAAGATATCCACAAACACAAGACTAAGCCGTAATCCAAAACACAGAAAAGGGTCAATGCCGGAGATCAGTCCAGGGAGAAAAACGCTCGGTATGCACATCTGAAAGATCGGCAATACTTCACGAAGTAAGTTAGTTTTGCCAAGCTTAAAGAGTGGAAGAACCAGGAAGTCCTGATCAGTACTCGGGTGATCCTGATCGCAAAGTGAGCTTGGGATTGGCTGGCGGCGTGACGTGGTTTGCGGGTGGATTGTGGGAGTTGCAGTTAATATTGTTAGCTTAGGCAGTAGCTTGATGTAAACAGAACGAGTGCGTTGACTTTGTGAAGTGACAACTATATTGTTGCAGACCGAGTGAACCCCGTGATGGTGATGAACCTCACAGTGACTGGATGGAACCGTTTTAATATTTATCTAAGTCCATTCTAATCTGTTCATGATCACTAAAAACAAACTATAAAAAGCTTCCTGCACTAATCTTCACTCGTGTTTTTGTATTTTTAAGTTGATGAGGTGAAAAAGACACAGCGAAATCTCTGACACATAAAGAGAAGGGAAATTAAAGAAAGCAAAAGCAGGGAGTTTTTCAGAGGGTTTAGACACAAAAATGGAGTGCACTCAGTGTGAAGGTCCCACTGTGTTAAAAATTGCATCCATTTTTTTGTGGGGTAAAAATCGGACTCGGTGTGAAAAGGCCTTTAGTCTGAAGACTTCACACACTTTCTTTGCGGCCCCTTCAACTATTTGTAAGTCACTCTGGATAAGGGACGTCTCTAAAACGTCTATAATGTGTAAGAAATGTCGCTCTTCAAGCAGCGCATGAATGACATTTCCTGAAGCGTTCGACCTTGCAACCTCAAAGAACAGGAGACGCAAAACGTTTCCGTAGCAATAAAAGATCGTATATTTAAAGGCATCACAGGGAACGGGGACGTCGTGTCTGACCTGGAACGGCATTAATGCGTAACGCGTTCAGAAGCTCCCTCCATCTCAACATAGCTTCTGTAGGTTTATTCTGCAGTTATGACGTTAATCTCACAGATTACACAAAATGTCACAACCAGTTAAATCAATTACTTATAGTTTCCCCATGGTTAGCCCATATTTACCCCATGTTATTTGTTGATGTTGTCATGGTAACAACTAGTTTAAAACATTATTACTGATTGTTTTAAAATTAGGGCTGTTTGGTTTCATCGAGTCCAGTCCTTTTCTGGTTGCTGTCAGCTATGGACGTTATGACGTTATCATCGCATCTAAACCACCACCTATGATTGTTGTCATGGTAACATCTAGTCTAAACTATAATTCATGGTTGTTGCCATGGGTACATCTAGTTTTAGCTGTTCATTATAGTTGGTCCTATGCTTAGGTCTAGTCTATAGTTTTTCTATATAGCGTTCCGTGATTTACAGTGCTTAAATCTCTAAAGTTACAGTGATAGTAAAATCTTGTTTGAACCCTTATTTACGCGTATTAACATGACTGCATCTGGTCTAAACCATTATTTCCAAATGTTGTCATGGTTACGTGTTGGCATGTCATATAAATCGTCTTTAATGGTTGTTGTCATGGCTACACCTAACCTAAACTGTTTATGGTGACTGTCATGGTGAATTCAAGTCCAAACCGTTAGTTATAGCTGTTGTCATGGTTACATCTAGTCCACACTGTTGTTTGTGGTTGTTGTCATGGTTACAGCTGGTTTGACTCATGATGTTTGACTGTTGCCATGGTAAAATCTTGTTTGAACCCTTATTTCCGCTTGCCTTCATGGCTACATCTAGTTTAAACAGCGATTTCTGGATGTTGCCGTGGTTACACATAGTCCAAACTGTTATATATAGTTGTTGTCATGGTTACATGTGGTCTAAACTGTTGCTTATGGCTCAATTGCTTAGAGTTGGCTTTATAGCTATATCTAAGCAGTGATATAGAATGGTTACCATGGATACACTGAAGATTATTTATAGTTGTTGTTATAATTACATGTAGCCTAGGCTGTTGTTTATGGTTGTCATGGTTAGTTCTTGTCTAAACTGTTGTTCTGCATCTAGTTATATATGAGTTGTATTTGGTCTAAACCATTGGTGAATTCAAGTCCAAACCATTGTTTATTGCTGTTGTCATGGTTACATCCTGTCTAAATTGTTGTTTGTGGCTGTTGCCGAAGTTACATCGTGTTTAAACATCATGAATTTCTGTTGCATCGGTACAATCTTGTTTGAATGTTATATATGGTGGCTAACATGGCTACATCTAGTTTAAACAGTTATTTCTGGATGTTGACGTGGTTACAACCATATTTTATAGTGGTTACACTCTAGTCTAGGCTGCTGTTTTATGGTTGTCATGGTTACTTTTGTCTAAACTGTTATATCTGGTTGTTATGACTGCATTTGTGTAGAGATGTATTTTGTTTAACCCATCGTTTTTGGTCAATGTCATTGTGAATTCAAGTCCAATCCATTATTCATAGCTGTTGTCATGGTTACATCTAGTCTAAACTGTTTGTTTGTGGTTGTTGCCATGTTTATATCCTGTTCAAATCATCATGAATTTCTGTTTTGTTGGTACCATCTTGTTTGAACCCTACTTATGGTTGTTTAAACAGTTATTTCTGGATGTTGCCTGAATTACAGCTGTAATTTATATTTGTCGTCATGATTATGGGTAGCCTAGGCGCCTGCTTATGGTCGTCATGGTTACTTTTGTCTAAACTGTTATATCTGATTGTTCTGACTGCATCTGTTTAGAGTTTTTGGTCTTTGTCATGGTGGATTCAAGTCCAAAGCATTAGTTCGATAGTTGTCAGATCGACATTACAATATGAGTAAATAACGTCTATCCACTTGATTTTCCTCAGTTCTGTTTGGCGGCTGTAAGTATTTTTATAGCGCCCTCTATAGGGCTGACAATTTTTCACCTGCATTATTAATACTAAAACAGAAAAAGTTGCTGAACTACTTGATTTTTTTGTAGAAGTTCATGTCCAGTTTGAGGTTGTTCCTCATGAAGGTTCGGATGAGCAACTCCCGGTGTAACGCTCCGACTCATACCCTGTATCTCCACACAGCCCTGCTGTGACATGCTCCTCTCCACTTCAGCGCCTCTCACACACTTCCCCGGTTCATGCCGAGAATAGAAATCCGCGGACGTGGGGATTCACGGTGCAGTCGTTCATCCAGGTATGACGACGTGTCAGGAGAAAGTCCCATGAGCCACAATTACACCGTTTCCTCCCTGTAATGGCGGCACTGGGCTTTCTCCGGACTCCCGTACTCATTTGCGTGGTGCCTCGTTCAGGAACAACCGACTACGGGAACGCTGGCAAATATGATTGCCATTACTGCTCTCGCATATAATGTGTCATGAATATTAATAGATGATCAACACAGCTCAGTTAATGCTTTATTAGTGGTAATTACGCCGATCGCTCTGCGCTGGAGCTTTTAGTCATGGAGAGGGGTTTGTGTGAAATTGTTTTGCTGGAAGCATGAAAAAACATGCGTGTCATGTAACTAAAACTCATCCTTTTTTATAAAAGCAAACCGCCGTGAGAGGATCGATCTGCTCTCTGCAGGGCTAGCTCAACTTGCCTCCCTAACGCATGTTCGATCGGCGGTCTCTGCTGCGTTTTTATTGTAAAACGATAGATTGTAGCTGATGCACGTTTCTGTAGGCGTTGTGCTCATTTGAAGAAAACCAAACACAACTCAATAATGGAAGATCTCCTGACCTTTGTTTTGTACGGCTAAGCTCTCAGGGGACTGCAGATATGACATAAAGTGGCAGAACCGTTAACATACACAAACAACCAGCAACCAGACAATCAGCATGAAATCACCCCTGAATAGAGTTCCTAAATAAATAATAACGCATCTCACTAGCAAATTGGGTCTTGATAATCTTCAAAAGTGGAATTATTTCTTTATTTTATGATACACAACCAAAGGAGAAACATGAAACCTTTGTAAAACATTTGCAGAACTGGCGAGGCAGGAAAACAAACAGAGATAATGCAGACCCCACCCGGGATGTGAACCCAGACCCTCAGGAACCTCTGGGACTTACTCCTGAGCCACCAGAGCTGCTCTACACAACATTACTCCTTCCCTAAATCTACTTGATCAGTAAAAATGTAAAGTTTTGAAAAAGAAAAATAAAATGTTACTTTTTTCGCCTTTCCTTTTTGTCAGGTTCATACTCTGCCTCTGGTGAGGTGAGGTTTGTGTGACTGGTGTCACCAGGTTAAAGGCCCCAATTCTGTCTCTTTTATACTATCAGGAGTTCTGGCTCACCAGAGGGCTTCCATCTTCTGAGCTATGGAGTTCCTCGTGACACCTAAAAATGGCACCTAAAATGTAATGCATAGACTATAAAAACACTGAAATCAATCGTGAAGTTTAACCATGGCAGCCAAACTTTTGCATACGAGGACCCAATAAACTGGCACAACTTTTGGAGCAGCATTAAAGTACTGACAAGGTTGAACGACTTTGTTTTTTCCCAAAAATAAGAACCCGAAGCGTGCACTTTATCCGTGCTAACGTCCCATTTATAATTTATAGAGCTGTGAAATGCTGGCGCTTCTTCCCACACTGCCGCCTCATATTCAGATCCAGCAGATCACTGATGATAAAAGTAGTGGGGATGTGGGCGGTTGTGAGATGGCGCGAGCTTCTTTGCGTCTCTCCGGAAAATATGTAAAAAAAATCCACAAAGTGACTCTGGGACCTGCTGCATGTCTGCACTGTTTACTCAAGTCCTCATCCAGAGGGGAATGAAATAAACAGGGTTTGGACAACAATCTAAAAGCAAAGTCAATCAAATCTGAAGATGCAGACTCCACAGATATACAAAGATTCAATAAAAAGTTGGAATGAGCCTTGGAATGAGCCATTTCTGCATTATTGGTTCACAGTTTGGTTTCATCTTCATCCTAATAATACACTCATGAGCCTAAACTAATAAAATACATAAAGTCCAGGCTGGAAAAGTATGTAAACCTCTTCTTTGAGCTAACAACAAGTCAGATCTTCTAATGAATGAGTAGAAAAATGTGTTCATACCTCGATCAAAACATTTCAGAGGGGCTTAGAAGAATTTGTAACAGTTATGAGGTGGGAAAAAGTAAAAACAATCCACAAAACCGTCTACAAATAGAGGAAAGTCATTACTACTTAAGTAGTAGGTATCCTGCAAAGATGTCTATTAATTAAATAAAAATATATCAAATTACTTGAAAGCTACATACAGAACTCTATATGGCTATTAGTGAGGTAGCCAGACATAAAAAAACTGAGCTGTAACTGAAGAAGGTTCTAGATAAAATTTCTAACCGCCAAAATCTCATCCCAACTACAAAGCATGGTGGAGGAGCATCATGATAGCAGGTTTCCACCGAAGATTATTTCCAACTGAAAAAGGTTTTTTATATATTTATCTTTACATGATTGTAACTAACATATACAGCTAATCTACTATTGGCAAGCCAGGCAGGAAGTATAAAAGAACTAATCTGCGAGCTCAGGTTTCCACTGAAGATGATTTCCAACTGGATTAAGATTTAGTTTATTTATATTTAATTACATGTAACATACACAGCTAATATACTATTGGTGAGCCAGCTAGAGGTATAAAAGAACCCATTTGAGAACAAATTTCCAAATTTATATTTTACATTACAGCATTTTCTCTCTTATCCAGAACAACGTATAAGTTATAACAATCCAAACTTTTGTAGACTAAGGGCTGTGTCCAAGGGCCTAACAGTGGCTGGTTGGCAGTGTTGGGACTATAAACCTTACAGTCAATAATTGAGTTCCTCAAATGTTCTGACCGAAGAATGTTCTAAATGCTGATTTAAACTGTAGTTCTGATGCCACACAATGTCTGTAATTAAAAACAAATCCACATTTATTCCGCTAATGACTGGCGAGCCAGCCAGGAGGGGCTAAGAAAAAAACTGACAAAAATAATGATGGGCATGATAAGTAATATCTGGCACTTACTGGGTAACAATTTAAAAAGTTAAACGAAAAATGGAAATATTTTAAAAAGCAGTTCAACAAATGAAACCAGTGAAAAACTATTTAGGATTGGATTTAGTTGCCAAATGTCAATTATGAAACTGCATCTGCAAGAAGAAAGGAAGTAAAACGAAACTATAAACAACAAGAGAGAACAGAAGAAAATGAAAAGTACAAAATAAGAGTGAAAGCTAAAATCAAGACTTAAAAGTTGTTGTAATTGTTTTTTCTTATTAACCTTTATTGGTCAGATTTTTTGTGCAAATAAAAAGTGGATCAGAAATACAAGCTCACAGCTACATCCATAAAAATAAATAAATAAAGAATGAAACACAGCTGATATTTACTGACACCATGTATGAGAGAGAGAGATTATAAGCAGAAGTGCTTCTCTCTCGTTCAGTTTTCAGCTTGTCCCTGTCAGAAACACTAACAGAGCGTCTCAGAAGTGAACTGTTGACGCACTATAAACACTCTCTCTCTGTCTCTGTCTGTTGCTCTCTGTCTGTCTCTCTCTGTCTGTCTGTCTCTCTCTCTCTCTCTGTCTCTCTCTCACTCTCTTTTCTTTTCAGTGCTAATGGGCTGCTGAATAATTCAGTTCCGATCCCTGATCAGAATAAGCTGCGAAAGGGAGAGATGCGAAAGAGAAAAAAAATCGTCTCGCATCTCTACCTTAGAAAAAAGTGCTGTCAGCACCAACAGCCCTCTCCCTCCCTATTCCATCTCTCTCTCTCTCTCTCTCACCTGTCAATCTTATTCACCTTTTGCATGCACGCATTCTTTCTTCTTTTCTTTCTTGCTTCACTTTTTATTTCTTGCACTCGTGCATTTTCTTATCATTTCTTTTCCTTTTATTTTTTTGCTAATTTTCTCAGTCTCAGTTTTTTGTTTTTGAAAGCTACTGTTAATTTACGGTTATTTTTTAATCTACAGTATTTTTCTGTTTTGTTTTTACCTTGCTTTACCTCTCCCTGCAGAGCACGTAATGTAAATGTGCCCTGGAACACATACCAGTTCATCACAGGCTGTTGAAGCGTCAGAGATGATCCCTCAGACACAATCACTTGTGCATGCATGTGATGTCTGACCTGCCAGGAAGGCACCCCCAGGACTCACCTTAGTGGTGGGCTAACATCTTAAACCGTCGTGTCACCTGAGGGTCTTATTTTTATTTCCTTTATCTTTAATTTTTTTTTCTTTCAGTGGAAAAACTGGAGACCTGGCAACTGCCAATGATAATATTAAAAATAATAATAATAATAATAATAATAATAATAATAATAATAATAACAATAACAATAATAAGAATAATAATAACAATAGCAAAAAAAACAACAACAACAACAATAATAATAATAATAATAATAATAATAATACATGCATACATACATTCATTTTAAGACACTACCATTATCACTACACCACTTTCACTTTTATTTTTTCCTTAATATTTTCTTGCTCCTTTTAGTTTTGGTTTTAGTTCTCTTTCTCTTTTAGTCTCTTTTTCTTCCTTTTTTTTACATAACCATCACATAAAAACAACCTGGTGATGGATCACAAGCACCCAAATTAGACTCTTTACTTAAAAATAGCATTTCTCCATCTTCAAAAAAAAAACGACTTCACCAGAGGGTTTTTGGAAATTTTTTCCCCCACTTTTACTGGAGCAGTACCTTTGATGTAATAATGCATCAGCCAATCAGAGACGGAGCTTCGGTTATGAAACAACACTCTGTCAGCAAATTACGGGTTTTTTCTTCCGTCTGTATTTGTATCGCGTGTGTTTATCTGCTGCATGCTGCTTGTCACACACACACACACACACACACACACACACACACACACACGCACACACGCACACAACGCACACACACACACACAAGTTTGGGTTTTTTATTGTTGTGGGGAATTTCAATTCAGGTAATATTACTGTAGATAATTAATTCTACACCTATGCCAGCAACATAAAGCAAATCTTTTGTCTCTTTTGTTTTTGTTTTTTTTAATAAAAGTTGACTTGTTTTGTAAAAAATAAAAAAAAAATAACAACAAAAAAAAAAAACCCTAACAAAGAAATAAAAAAGCAAATATTCCTTATGTTTTATGTTTTCCAATTTTTCAAATTCTCACAAATAAAACGCTTGTGCTTCCAATCTTTGGGGACTTTGGTCCTCACACTGATATGTAAACTTGGTATATCTCACACACACACACACACACACACACACACACACACAGACTAAATCAGCTTGGCCCCACCATCCAGACGCGACATAATGAATGATGAAAATTCCGTCCAGCAATTTTTCTTCACACCTTCACCACCCAGGCAATACTGTGTGTGTGTGTGTGTGTGTGTGTGTGTGTGTGTGTGTGTGTGTGTGTGTGTGTGTGTGTGTGCAGGCTGAGGGGGAGAGTGATTGGTGGGTTCCTCAATGCAGTCTGTCATGTGTTCTCAGCAGACACACACACACACACACACACACACACACACGTATGCGTAAAGAGTTTGAGGGCTGTGAGTTTGACAGGAAAATTGTTAAATTGGTTATTCACATTCCCTTTCTCTCTCTGGCTCTTTAAGTTCGCTTTAATCGAAAATAGCTCGACTAATCAAAAATTAAACCATAATTCATCCTGTATTCCTTTAGAGTAAATACTGAATGATGAGATTTCAGATTGGTAAGACATGACGGGACGGCTGATTTAAAGTTGGTATCTATTTCCTTAGGAAGGAATCTCTACAGTGGTGCTTGAAAGTTTGTGAACCCCTAGAGTTTTCTTTATTTCTGCCTAAATATGACCTAAAATATCATCAGATTTTCACACAAGTCCTAAGGTAGATAAAGAGAACACAGTTAAACAAATAAGACAAAAATATTACACTTGGTCATTTATTTATTGAGGAAAATGATCCAATATTACATCTTAGTGAGTGGCAAAAGTATGTGAACCTTTGCTTTCAGTATCCGGTGTGACCCCCCCTGTGGAGCAATAACTGCAACTAAAGCCCATTCCTCTGTACAGAACAGCTTCAGATCTGGGATGTTGGTGGGTTTCCTCACATTAGCTGCTCGCTTCAGGTCCTTCCACAACATTTCGATTGGATTAAGGTCAGGACTTTGACTTGGCCATTCCAAAACATGAACTTTATTCTTCTGTAACCCTTCTTTGGTAGAACGGCTTGTGGGCTTAGGGTCGTTGTCATTGCTGCATGACCCACCTTCTCTTGAGATTCAGTTCATGCACAGATGTCCTGACATTTTCTGTTAGAATTCTCTGATATAATTCAGAATTCATTGTTCCATCAATGATGGCAAGCCGTCCTGGCCCAGATGCAGCAAAACAGGCCCCAAACCATGATACTACCACCACCATGTTTCACAGATGGGATAAGGTTCTTATGCTGGAATGCAGTGTTTTCCTTTCTTCAGACATAACGCTTTTCTTTTAAACCAGAAAATGTTGTTGGTCTCATCCATCCACAAAACATTCTTCCAATAGCCTTCTGGTTTGTCCATGTGATCTTTAGCAAACTGCAGACGAGCAGCAATGTTCTTTTTGGAGAGCAGTGGCTTTCTCCTTGTTGTTCAGTGTTCTTCTGATGTGGACTCATGAACATTAACATTAGCCAATGTGAGAGAGGCCTTCAGTTTGCTTAGAAGTTACCCTGGGGACCCTTTCTGAGCTCACCCAACTATTACACACCTTGCTCTTGGAGTGATCTTTTTTGGTCGACCACTCCTGGGGAGGGTAACAATGGTTTTTGAATTTCCTCCATTTGTACACATTCGTCTGACTGTGGATTGGTAGAGTCCAAACTCTTTAGAGATGATTATGTAACCTTTTCCAGCCTGATGAGCATCAACAACTCTCTTTCTGAGCTCCTCAGAAAGGTCCTTTGTTCATGCCATGATACACTTCCACAAACATGTGTTGTGAAGAGCAGACTTTGATAGATCCCTGTTCTTGAAATAAAACAGGGTGCCCACTCACACCTGATTGTCATCCCATTGATTGAAAACACCTGACTCTAATTTCACCTTCAAATTAACTGCTAATCCTAGAGGTTCACATACTTTTGCCACTCACTAATATCTAATATTGGATCATTTTCCTCAATAAATAAATGACCAAGTATAATATTTTTGTCTCATTTGTTTAACTGGGTTCTCTTTATCTACTTTTAGAACTTGTGTGAAAATCTGATGATGTTTTAGGTCATATTTATGCAGAAATATAGAAATTCTAAAAGGTTCACAAACCTTTAGAACAGGTAAAGGAAGTGTTACAATCTGGTGGTGACATTCCTGGGTGAGGATTATGCTGCTGAAAAATTGGAGGCCCTGCCATGAGAGGCAACACATGGCAACAGGATGTCCTGCACATATAACTGACTTGTTAGTGTCCTTCGTCTCAGCAGTTGGGGCAGTGTGTCGCTCCTAAACAAAGGCTGGATAGAAGCGCTCAGCATGAAGAACAATATTTTTCGTTTCTTTCTTTCATTCTTTCTTTGCTCTATTTTCTATAATTTTACTACTTCGTTTTTTTTACTTCCTTATCTCTTACTTTGTTTTCTTTGTTTCTTTTTTGTTGCTTTCTTTGATTCTTGTTTTGTTCTATTTATTTTCTACTTCCGTCTACTTCTTTCTTTGTTCTATTTTCTATCATTTTGCTGCTTCTTTTCTCTTCTTCCATCTCTCTCACTGTTTTCTTTCTTTTTTTCATTCTTTCTTTGTTTCTGTCTTTCTTCTATTTTTGACGATTTTTCTGCTACTTTGTTCTTCTCCCATCTCTGTCTGTTTCTTTACTTTTTACTTTTTTTTCTTCCCTTTTTCTTCTTCTGTCCCTCTCACTTTGTTTTCTTTCTTTCTTTCTTTCTTTCTTTCTTTCTTTAATCTTTCTTCTACCATTTTGCTCCTTTTTTTCTTCTTCTTCAACGTCTTCTTGTTTCTCTCACTTTTAGGTTTCGTTCTTTTCATTTTTATTCTCTGCTTGAATGGAACACAATAAAGTGTAAATGTAACAAGTTTCAGATGCTCCATAAATTCTGACTTTTCATATAAAGTTCATCTTTAATAATTTAACATTGTGTGTGTCTGTGTGTGTGTCTGTGTGTTCCTGGTGAGAGACACTCGTGTTAACAGATTTCATCACTAATATGATGATAGAAGACATTAGATGAGAGAAGCGGACGATAATGAATGTAGGAATTGTTCATCCTGTAGGCGATGTGTTAGGGTGACAAACTGATGCTGGAAGTGAGAAACGAATTTGCATCGTCCTGCCCAATAAACGTTTGCACACTGTCCATTTGTCTCTTTCTTATGCCTTTAACATGTAAAACTGCGCCTCTCAGTAATTTTAATATATTATTACCCCGCTGTGAAGATCTCTCTGTCTGTCTCTCTGCCTTTCTCTCTGTTTCTGTGTCTCTGTGTGTCTCACTCCCTCTGTCTCTGTCTCTGTCTCTGTCTCTGTCTCTCTCTCTCTCTCTCTGTCTCTCTGTTTCTCAAATAAAAAATTCAAAAGTTGTTGCTTTATTGGCACAACAAATATTCACATTTGTATTGCCAAAGCTTTGATCATCTTTACAACATAGAACAATAAATAACATAGAACATAGAACAATAAGAATCTTTTGAACATAAGACGGTCAAATGGATCTAAATTTTAAATCATGTATAACTCATGTATAAAATATGAACAAGAAAATTATAGTGTTAATAATGATTATAATTCAATAATAATGACTAGAATAACGAATTATCACACACACACACACACACACAAGAATAAACAAGAATAAATAGCTGTGTTTCTGTCATTTGGAATGTTCACACCAGTGTTAATTTTGATAGAGAATTTTGTGTTAGTTTTAGTCATAGTGTCATGATCCTGCCAGAACCTGACATTTTCGCCTGTGAACAACTCGGACTGCATCGCCCACAATCTCTTGCGGAAGCAACATGGCCGCAGACTCACCTGGACCTCATCATGTTTGATTACTGGCAGCATTATCTCGGGTCTCCCAAGCGTATGGTGCGGTTCGTTGGATTTCCTGTGCTATGGGTCCCCAGACTCTCGTGTTTGCGGCTCCACCTGGTACGTCCTGTTCTGTGGCTGTGTCCACATATGTTCTCTTTTGTTTTTGGGTCTTTTCCATGTTGTATTGCCTCCGTAGCTTTGTGTTAGCCTCCTTAGCTTATCGCGTTTACCTCTGTTGCTTTTTGGTTAGCCTTTAGCTTTGCCCTATGTTCTCCTAGATGTTTAGTTTGCTGTGTTTCTTTTGGTTGGAGTTATTGTTATTGATTATTATTATTATCATTGTTTTGTAATAAATTGTTAGATTTTTACTGGAACCCTGCACTCATCTGCGTCCTGTTTTGCACCACGTAACACATTCATTACAGAATGCTACCGCCCATCATGCAGACAGTGGGTTCCAGTTTAGTTGCGGTTGTACCGGATAAGTTTAATGAAGAGCCTGATCTTTGTCAGATTTGTTTCGCAGTGCGCAGAATTTTTTTTTACCCCTCTTGCTCGCTCCATGCTCAGGTTTTGTCTGTTGTTTCACGTCTCATGTTGCAATGGGCCTCCCATGTTGGCGTATGGCTCAAGCTGGTACCGAGGAGCAATTTTTGTAGGTTATTGCATCTTCTTTTGGTCCTCCTTCTGCTGGGGTCCAGTCTGACTTCCTGGCCCCGTGGTCAGTCGCTACCTCAGACAGAACCTACGCTCGCTGGTCCGACTAAAGGGGCCAGGCTCGTTGATCGTAGGGAACTTCCCCTGCTGGTGCATCATTTGTTGGATCCTCCACTCACCAGTGTACAGAGGACATTACTCCCTGGCTCCATCTGGGAGACGTCATCCACAGAGTTTGCCCAGAGGAAGTCATCGTATCTGAGCATCCCGTGTCTCTTAGCTCTGTAGATGAGCCATTAGCGCCCCGTGGTTCAGTACCTGAGTACGCTAGCTCCATATCTGAGCACGCCATGCCTGTTAGCTCCGTAGAGGAGCCGTTAGTGCCTCGTAGCTGAGTACCTGAGCCATTAGGACTGACTAGCTCTGTTTCTGAACAGGTCAGTTCAGTACAGAGGTCCGATGCGGCGCCTGGCTCCGTATCTGAGCTCGCTGCACCCTTTAGTTTCGTACACAAGCATGTTGGCTCCGTACCTGAATTCGTTAGTTCTGTATTTGAACCATTTGTGCTGCCGCGGTCTTTAGTTTCATATCTAAGCATGTTAGATCTGTATCCGAATTCGTTAACACAGTTTCCGTGCACGTCACACCTCCTAACTCCACAGATGATCCATTAGCGTCGTATTGCTCCCTAACCAAGCACGGCGCGCCTTTCAGTTTTGTGCCTGAACATGGTAACCCCGTACTTGAATTCGTTAGCTCCGTATCTGAGCATGGTAGCCCATTACAGAGGTTCAATACGCCGCTTGGTTCCATACCTGAACCCGTCATGCAACTTAGCCCCGTACCTGAGTCGGATGCGCAACTATGTTCCGTATCTGAGTTTGTAGCGCCCCGTAGTTTCATATCTGATCACGTTAGCTCCATATCTGAGTTCAAAGTGCTGTTTGTTTCCGTACCCGAGCACATCGCGTCTCTAAGTTCCATACCTGAACAAGACCCATCACCTAGCTCCGTATCGGTGTCCGCCGTACCGCTTAGCTCCAAATCTAAGCTCCGTACCTGAGGCGTTAATGCCGTTTAGCTCGGTAGCTGAGCACGACGCGCCACCTAGTTCTGTACCTGAACGAGATGTGACTCTCTGTACATTATCAGAGCCAGTTGCACCTACTCCTGCGCCACGGACATTTGCGCCGACCCCGGCGGCACGGACTTTTGCACTGAGGTCGTCAGAACCCATGCCAGCGCCGAAGACATTCATGCCTTTGGTTGCACCGAAAAGGTCAGTCTCAGAGACTGTCCAGACGCCCGTCCAGAGGTCACCCATCCCAGAGTCTGTTCAGAGGATGCCCATCCAGAGGATGCAAGTCACAGAGACTGTCCCAATGCCCGTCCAGAGCAAATTACGACCAGAGGTCGTCCGTTCCAGTGGGGCCTTCCCAGAGGCCGTTTACCTCCGTTGCTTTTCGTTAGCCTTTAGCTTTGCCCTGTGTTCTCCTAGATGTTTAGTTCGCTGTGTTTCTTATCGTTATCATTATTGATTATTATTATTATTATCATTGTTTTGTAATAAATTGTTATATTTTACTGGAACCCTGCACTCATCTGCTTCCCGCCTTGCACCACGTACCACATTCGTTACCATTAGACTTTTTACTAAAACATAATTTAGTTTTAGTCATAATTTAGTCATCTGAATTGTTTTTAAAGCATTACTTAGTGAATCGTACCCATCTTGTCCCACCTTTCCACAAAACTAAATCAGATCTGATTGGATGTTGTCTCTGCCAAACATTTTTGTTTAGTTTTAATTCATTGACAAAAGTGTCAATTCATTTCGTCCTAGTTTTTGACATTTTTCAATCATTTTAATTTAGTCATCATCTCGTTTTCGTGAGAAAAAAGTGTCATTGACGAAAACTATGACGAAAATCATTCATCAATGAAATTAACAATGGTCTGCACCATTCTTTACGTTATTTAAAGGTAGGGTAAAGGTAGGGTATAGTCTCTCTCTCTCTGTCTCTCTCTGTCTCTATCTGTCTGTCTGTCTCTCTCTCTCTCTTTCTTTCTCTGTCTCCCTCCCTCTCTCTGTCTCTCCCTCCCTCTCTCTGTCTCTCTCTCTCTCTCTCTCTCTCGCCGAGCGTTGAGCGTCTTATTGAGTCGCCTCTGGTTTAATATCAGCTTTTTATCTTCATTAGGAGTTAATACAGCCATCTGCTCGGAACTCGGAGAAGTCATAAACACACAAAAAGTTCAGAGTACATTTGCAGTAATCGCTGGTTATTTCCTCCTGAAAATCGCTTCTTAATGCTGCTGCGGCCTCCGTACTTTTATTATACAACATAACGCACGATAAGCTTTAAATGCAGAATAGCTATAATTACGCAAATGTTTTAGAGCAGATTCTGATTTAGCGACAATTATAGTGCAGAAAATCATACATATTTGTACACATCTTGTAGTGGCGCCCCTGGACAGCGACACATGACCCTAGCAAAAATGTTATAATATATTATTATTACTGCAATAAAATCAAATAATGTTATTAATTCTATAAAAAATAAAATAAAATCAAAACACAATAACAAATAAAAATATTAGACTTTTAATAGAGATATAAGTGTGTTAATTCACTAACAAAAATAAATAATGAATAAATAAAAAATTTCTAAAAAGAAAATACAGTATCAAACATTTAAAATGAGTACGTTTAAAATGAAAGATATCTAATAAATAACACATATTGGGGTGAAACTATGCAAATACATGAATACAAATAATTTTATTATAAAATAAAAATAAAAATAACTTATTATCAGTAAGTATAAACCATACAAAAATTTTAAGTTAAATATAATATAAATAAAAATAAATATTTTTTATACTTTGATTAAATAGTGATGAAACTCAAAAATACAACTCAAATTCAGTATTCAGTACAAAAATTAATTTAATGGTTATTATGAATAATACATGAAATATTGAATTTGAAATTAAATAGTATTTTATTATGTAATATTATTGATGATAAATAATTAGTCCTAATAAAATATGTTTTCATTTCATGTTATTTGATTCTGTTGAAAGAATTAACCTTCCATGCACACACACACACACACACACACACACACACACACACACACACACACACACA
>JAJAGP010000819.1:125000-137911 GCA_025084515.1 Ancistrus triradiatus | reverse complement strand
CCACAGTTGATTTATTCATACCAACCTGCTTGCCTATTGTAGATTCACTCTTCCCAGCCTGCTGCAGGTCTACAATTTTCTTCCTGGTGTCCTTCGACAGCTCTTTGGTCTTGGCCATGGTTGAGTTTGGAGTCTGACTGTTTGAGGCTGTGGACAGGTGTCTTTTATACAGGTAACGAGGTCAAGCAGGTGCCATTAATACAGATAACAAGTGGAGGACAGAAGAGCTTCATAAAGAAGAAGTTACAGGTCTGTGGGAGCCAGAAATCTTGCTTGTTTGTGGGTGACTAAATACTTATTTTCCACCATGATTTACAAATAAATTCTTTAAAAATCCTACAATGTGATTTCCTGGATTTTTTTCTCATTGTGTCTCTCATAGTTGAAGTGTAGCTATGATGTAAATTACAGACCTCTCTCATCTTTCTAAGTAGGAGAACTTGCACAATCAGTGGCTGACTAAATACTTTTTTGCCCCACTGTATCTAATGCTGGTGCATTTATTTAAATTTTATTTTTTTCCATCAAACATCCATCCCTTTGGAGGACTTCTTTGTAATTAATTTTGCCGGTAATCATTTTCAGGGTGAAATATTTCAGATGTCACATCTTATCAGACGGTGGCACTAGGTACTAGTACTGACTGAGGTACTAGAGTAAAACTGAGAATAACAGAGACACACCTGTATTTTAGGAAAACTCCACCCCCTCACACTCCCACACACTCCAGAGCTCCACCCAAACCGGACCCAGGGTCCTACTGAGGCCTGGTTCCTTTAAAAGTTGCCTCATCAGGATGTTGGTTCTAGCCCTAGTTCCATCATGTAGAGTTTCTGTAAAACATTGGTACTGTAATCAATCAGTCAAATCAATCAAGCATATCTATCAATCATATCCTTAATCTGTGTTCGGAACAAACGAGGTGAATGAGAGAGACAAAGAGAGACAGAGAGTGATGAGGGGAGAGGACGAGACTTGGCCGTTCCACTTTTTTAACGGGGCACAGAAGTGGGACAATCTGTTCCCTGGAAGTTCTCCAATTAAATTTTCTGGGGACGGATTCACTGAAAATATCTTCATCCATACTGTGGCCTAGATAGAGAGAGAGAGAGAGAGAGAGAGAGAGAGAGACAGAGACAGAGAGAGAGAGACAGAGAGAGAGACAGAGAGAGAGAGAGAGAGAGAGAGAGAGAAGAGAGAGAGTGAGAGAGAGTGAGAGAGAGAGAGAAGAGTGAGAGAGAATGTGAGAGTGTGCAGATGATCTGATGAATCCTGAGGTCCGTTCGGTATTTATCTGTAGGGTTCGGGAAGCAGCCGTTAGGTTTGAGAGTCCTAGATGATATTTTAAAGTATGATTACAGCATTGGGTTTGGGTCTTCAGAATGTTCCCGGAGGTTCTAGAATCCTACCTGTGTTTCTGTTATTAGAATTCACTTTGTAGCTTGAGATCCTTACTTGATCTGCAGTCCTAGAGTTTGATCATTATGGTTCTAGTGTTACGGGTGCGAAGAGGCATGGGCAGACAAGGATGCAGGTTCCAGTCAAAAATAGTAATTTATTAAGAAAAGTAATAAATAACATAATTAAAGTAAACAAACAAGCATTAACTCAGAAATGCAAAAATGAAAACAAAACCTGGCGTGAGAGCTGAGAAAAACAACAGATAATGATGCCGACTACCGAAAGATAACAAGAAAACAAACACGGCAGGATAGTCGGGAAAATAAAAAAATAGACAACCACTAGCCGCGGCTAGGCTAATGGTCCGGGCTTGAGTCCACAAAAACTAAACACAAACGTATCCTGACATCTAGTTTCCCATAGTGACTTTATAGAACGTTCAGTGTCAAATAATTCACTGCAGAGTTCTAGATTCATCACTGTGGCTCTAAAGTACTCAGTCTTCCTTCCTTGGCTGTAGTATCATGGCTCTAAAATCATTGTGGTTCCAGATTATTGAACATTTCCATACTGAACACCAGAATATTTCTAGATTAACTAAAGTAGTTGTAGAATCTTATATTCAGGTCTGTAGTTAACAGCAGTTGCTTCTAGATTCAGAAAAGTTTCCCAGTAGTAACTTGCAACAGCAGTGTGGTTTTATAACCCTAGAAGTGGTATTTTCTAGATTCCGAGATCAACACTAATCAGGAAGCATCATTCTAGAGTCGTAGATACGGTGAGACGTTTTTACAATCAGGAATTTAGTTCTAGAATCGTACACACGGCTCGCAGTGTAACATACAGTGGGTCTCTGGAATCAGTGATGTTCTAGATTTGTCAATGTGGATTTATTTAGAGGAATAGACATGCTTCTGTAACTCGCAATAAACGTCACCCATGAGGTTCTAGATTTATTAGTGTGGTTCTGGGCACATCCGTGTGGTTCAGGACCCAGCAGTATGGTTCTAGACTCTATGGTATGGATCTAGATTTTTTCCCCAGGGCAGTTCTAGACTCAAACATGTGCTTCTAGACTTATTAGTGTGGTTTTGGATTCATCCATGCAGTTTTAGATTCTTCAGTGTGTTTCTGGACTCATCTACATGATTCTAGAGTACGGTTCTAGATTTTTTTCTTTAAGTGGTTCTTTAAGTTTTCTTCTCTGTGGTTCTGGAATTGTCTCGGTTGTTCTGAGTGGTTCTTTAGCATTAGCTCGGTTCCTCTGTTCTCCTTCTTCTGCAGCGTTGCCATGGCACCCATTCTGCCTGTAGCTGGTATGGACCGTGACCCGTCGCCATGACGACCGTGATGCTGGGTGAGCTGGCACAGCAGAGGATGCTGGGAAAGCGGTTCTTCTCCGGGTCGGAGGATATGGAACCGCAGGAAGAGGCGGAGCTGGAACCGAGGCAGAACGGACCGATGGGCGGAGACGATGAGAAACCGAACCGAGGCCCCGCCCAATCACGGGAGGGGAAGGTGGAGGGGCAAAAGCCGGCGGCCATCGTGATCGGACGGCAGAGAGGAGAGAGGCAGCAGCGACCGTCCAATCCGGGATACAGGATGATTTCGTCCAATCAGGCGGTGCTACATCATCAGCCGGCCAGCCACGAGCTGTATTACCAACCTCCGGCCAATCAGCAACAGATATACAAAGTCTTAACCAATCAGCAGGCTCGAAGGCGTCACATGGAGCGGAGCATGACCACCATCAGTGCTCTGGAGGACTCAGTCCAAAACAGCCTGGTGTACCGGATCGGGATCCCCGACATCAAACAAACAGTAACACACACACACACACACACGCACACACACACACACACAACATAATACACACGCACATATAATAACACACACACAATAACATACACAATAACACACACAGACACAATAACACACTAACCTAATAGCACACACACACACAATAACAAAATAACACACACACACTAACACAACAGCACACACTAAACACAATAACAATAACACACACACAATAACACACACACAATAACACACACTCACGCTAACACAATAGCACATGTACACACACTAACACACAGACACTAACACGATAATGCACACTAACAAAATAACACACTAACATATACACACACTAACACAGACACACACTAACCCTAACCCTAACACAATAACACACACAAGAATACTAACACACAGACACACACACACAATAACATAATCGCACACACACACTAACACAATAACACACACAATACACACACAATAACACACACACACTAACACAATAACACACACACAAACGCATTAACACACTAACATATACACACACACGCTAACACAAATACTAACACATGCACAATAACTGTAATAAAATAACACACAAGTATATACATATAGGTTTATGTAATAATGTTGATCTAGCAGTGCGTGTGCGTGTGTGCGTGTGTGTGTGTGTGTGTGTGTGTGTGTGTGTGTGTGTGTGTGTGCACGTGCCTCTGTATATCTCTGTACGATCTGTAGAAGTGTTTGCGGTTGGACCCCGATGCCTCCGTATGGAGTGTGAAGCAGCAGGTGGTGTGCTCCCTCAGTGACTCTCTCTGGGATGTGTATAATTATGGGCTGTTCCAGCCGGCCTCAGAGGGACACCACGCCCGCTTCCTGGAGGAGGAGCAAACGCTCAGACAGATCCCACAGTCCCTGGAGAAGGGCGTGCCTTACCTGGAGGTACCCATAATGCTCAGGGACCAGAGCACTCAGCAGCATTAAACTACATTACCCATAATGCTTTCGTGTTCACTCAGCACCAAATATATTATATAGAGAGAGATTTCTGTACTGTAGCTCGTCCCACATCCTAATGTTTCATAGTGAGGAAGATCAGTATGGAGGGTCTAACACCCCCCACCCCCAATCCCCTCCATCTGTCTCTTAGCTCTGTGGTTGCCAGATTGCAGAAAGGGCTCCAGATAAGATTTGGGAGCTTTGATGGTGCTGGATGCACTCTAATAACCTTTCACTGTGCACACTACAACACTGTCATATTTCTAATATAATATGATATAATATATTATAATATAATATAATATAATATAATATAATATAATATAACATATAATAAATTATAATATAATATAATATCATATCATAATATATCTGATAATATAATATAATATACCATATAATATTTATAATATGACATTATATAATATATTATAATATAATATAATATAATGTAATATAATATAATATAAATATTAGGAGTCACGCTTGGGCCACTAGAGGCCAGCGTCGACTATGGTGGCGTGAGCACGCACAGCGCGAACTTGCACGCTCCAGTCCTATTTTGACACCATGCGTGTAAGTGGTGACAGCTGTTGGTGGGCCTATTTAAGCACACCTTTGGGCTCACATAGGGGTCGTACCATCGCTATGCGCTACTCGCTACAGCACACAGCTTTTCACTGCTTTTGAGCACTGTTTTTGGTTAGGGAGAAAGGTAGACAGGCTTTTTTTTAGATCGGCAGTCGGGGGCAGTCGGGAGGCTGCCCTGGTACATTAGGGCTTAGAAGCCATTGTTGGGAAAGCTCTCTGGGCTCGCTCGCTGCTTTGAGGCTCGCCCCGCCTTCTTTCTCTCACTCCGTCACCCCCTTCCTGCTCCAAACCTGAGCATTTAGCATCGCCCAGCTCCACACCTGAGCTTGCCATGTCCATTAGCTTTGCAAATGAGCAGCTAGTGCCACTCAGCTCCATACCTGAGCTCACCGCGCCCATTAGCTTCACAACTGAGCAATTAGCGCCTCCCAGCTCCATATCTAAGCTTGCCGCACCCATTATAACCGCAACTGAGCAAGTTAGCTCTGTATCTTAGCTCTCTGCACACCGGTCGTTAGCGCCAATCCCTGTGCCACAGTCTTCAGTACCGATAACAATAATTCAGAACCATAACGATAATATCTAAAGCTGTACCTGTGAGCTGCCCGGGTTCGTGCCTTGCCCTTAGTGAGGTGTGTAACTTACTAATAGGTCAACAAAACAAGCTACTAAATTAATAAATTATTATTAATAATAAATGTATATTTATATGCATTAATGTTTTCATTATTTGTTTTTTTTTTTTTTAGTTGTTCATTATTGTTATTATTATTGTTGTTATTATTTATTGTATTATTATTGTTATTGTTGTTGATTGATGTTATTATTACTATTATTATTTTTATTATTATTATTTTACAATTGCTATTTTATCATTTTTATTATTTTTGTTTTTATTATTGTTATTGTGATTACTTTTATTATTTATTATAATAATAATGTTATTTTTATGGTTATTATAATTATAATTTTAATTTTTATTGTTGTTATTATATCAATGTTAATATTTATTTTATTATTGCTATTTTATTGTTATTATTGTTATTGTTTTTATTGTTGTTTTGGTGATTATTTTTATTATATTATTATTATTGTTGTTTTTTATGGTTATTATTATTATTATTATTATTATTGATTTTTTTGTTTTATTAAAGCGGAAATAGATCAGAATAAAAATTGACCTCAAGTATGTGTGCGTGTTTGTGTGTGTGTGTGTGTGTGTGTGTGTGTGTGTGTGTGTGTGTGTGTGTGTGTGTGTGTGCTTTTAATAGTATCTGTTTATTATCTGTTTATTACAGTTCAGGTACAAGAGTAGAGTTTATAAACAAACCAACCTGGATGAGAAACAACTGGCCAAACTGCACACCAAGGTATAACACACACACACACACACACACACACACACACACACACACACTCACAGTCTCAGGTAAAAGCTGATTATAATTATAATCGATTGTAATTATAATCATTTAACCTGGGGTAAAGCTTTTGTATGTTTTTACACTCCTTAATCTTTGTGTAATTATTGCACAGTTCAGGCATAACACAAAATATATTTTTGATGCATTTAAATATTAAATTATAGCAGGATCGTTACAGTCCACTAGAGGTCGCTCCAACACTTATAACAATAAAGATCAACATACACATATGTATTAATTATCATAGAGGGGATTGACTACAGATCAGTAACACTCACTGTGTGTGTGTGTGTGTGTGTGTGTGTGTGTGTGTGTGTGTGTGTGTGTGTGTGTGTGTGTGTGTGTGTGTGTGTGTTTAGGCTAACCTTAAGAAGTTCCTGGACTATGTACAGAGTGGAGCAATGGAGAAGATCAGTAAAGCAATGGATAAAGGAATCGATCCTAATTACCATGATCCGGAGAGCGGGGGTACGTCTTATCAGGGGCAGAGGGGCAGATTAAATATATATATATATATATATATATATATATATATTTAGTCTGCCCCTCTGCCAGAAGGCGTGTTGAGAACCGAAACCGAAGAGTACTGAGATTTTTTCCCATAAGGAATAATGTAAACTGAATGAATGAGTTCCAGATCCCCAGAAAATCCCCCTGTATAGGGCATTAATGGAGTTTTTGTACAGTTGTATTGTACAGGAGCTCCGGATTTATTATGGGGATACATTTTGTCTCTCATTTTGTCTCTCATAGTTGAAGTGTAGCTATGATGAAATTTACAGACCTCTCTCATCTTTCTAAGTAGGAGAGCTTGCACAATCAGTGGCTGATTAAATACTTTTTTGCCCACGGTATGTTCAACAAATCCATCATAAGTTACATGGATCATGAACCGATGAGTTTAATAGAGTCTGTACTGTATCATAGAGGAGCCGATTCCACATTAACACTTACACTAACCTACAGTTACCCAAAATCAGTAACACAAAGCTTATGCTATAATAAAGGGTTGAAAAATCTCATGAAATTTAGTGATTCATAGATTGAAACTTCAAAGCAAAACACTTTACTGATGGACTTATTACAAACCTTTTTAGAACCCATGGAGATTTAATTGCAGTAGGAATGCAGTACTGCAGATGTAAAAATAAAGAAAAACAAGATAAACACAGCGCACTGCACTGAGAAACAGCTACAGTGAATCTGAATCACTGCATCACTGTGTACAGGATCATTTCTGCTAAAACGGGGTGCACGGCTCAACTAGTTTTTATTTTTCTGGGCAAAATGCGTTGAGAACTGAGGCACCACTGTTGATAGAAAAGCAACCAACATCGTGTGTGTGTGTGTGTGTGTGTGTGTGTGTGTGTGTGTGTGTGTGTGTGTGTGTGTGTGTGTGTAGAGACTCCTCTGACGTTAGCGGTGTTGGGTGGTCTGAGTGTTGAGGGAATCCGAGTCCTACTCTTAAACGGAGCTCATCATGATTTCAGAGCCAGAGATGGATTCACCCCCCTCCATAAAGCTGTACGGGTGCACAACCACGCTGCTCTGCTGGTACACACACACACACACACACACACACACACACACACACACACACACACACACACACGCACACACACACTCTCTGTCTCTCTCTGTCTCTGTGTCTGTAGGTGTTCCTGTCGATGGGTGCTTCTCCAGACTATAAGGATCGTTGTGGTCTCACTCCGCTGTACCACTCGGTGCTGACAGGGGGCGACACGACCTGCTGTGAAACACTGCTGTATTACAGAGCACGCCTTGGCACCCGTGATGAGAACGGCTGGGACGAGTCACACCAGGTGTGTGTTACAATAAAGCAATACCTTACATTAGCAGGTTCAGGGATAAGGGTTGTGTTCAGGGGCCCGACTCCCACTGGACTCTGTTTGTGCCCCTGCAGGCGTGTCAGCACGGATTCGCCCAGCATTTAGAGCACCTGCTGTTCTATGGAGCGGACACCACTTCCCAGAATGCATCAGGAAACACTGCACTGCACATCAGTGCTCTGTACAATAAGGTACAAAACCGTGACTTATCAGCCTGCAAACTGAGTACAACCCAATACAGCTCCTGTAAGGTCAGGACCATGCTGCTAGTGCATTCTGGGTAATGTAGTCCCTTTGTAAGGTAAGGTATTCACTTGTGTCCAATCAGGAGAGCTGTGTGAGGGTTCTGCTGTACAGAGGAGCCAATAAGGAGGTAAAGAACAAACACGGACAAACGCCATTTCAGGTAAGAAGAAAGAAAAACATGCACTGTAAATACAGTATAAGTATAAAAATAAAGAGAAACACATCCATACTGTGTGTGTATGTGTGTATGTGTGTGTGTGTGTGTATGTGTGTGTGTGTGTGTGTGTGTGTGTGTGTGTGTGTGTGTTTTCAGGTTGCTGTGATGTCTGGTCACTTTGAATTAGGAGAGGTCATTAAAAATCATAACGATGCAGATGTAGGTGAGTCTCCAGCTCCTCTCAGTCCCCGTTTTGCCTCCTGCTAAACCCAGTCAGGGTCATGTGGGACGATCCGGGGTCCGACCGCAACAAACTCACTGGGTATAGTCAGAGGTCCATCACAGCATTCTGTAAACATGAGCCATTTCGGCTCATATCGAGACCAGATTAAGATTATTTTCATCAGACAAGAATCAAAAGTGAAACGAGTTTGTAATTCACTTTACACTTCTCATTCATTATATACTTTAATATATTAGTAAATAATATTATATATCATCATATATTTTGTAAAATATCACATTAAATAATATATAGCCTAAAATGGTGATTAATTATTAGTATATTATAGTCTTAATCAAACTAAGGAACATGTAACTTTTGGAAGTAAATGATGGTGATTCTGTTTCCCTTCTTCTCTCAAACTTAATCAGAATCACCACAAAGTCACCTGAATATAAACAACAACATTCATTCTATACATTAGTATTATTAAATAAAAATAAAACATCATCATAATAACATCTCAGCCTGTCCTCAAAATAAGTAAAGTCAGCAAAAAGGTCTAAATGCTTCTTAGACTTAAAATCGTAATGTCGGCCAAATAAAACAGGTTCATTGATTGGATCCTGAATGAGAAGAGCAGGATCTTGTTTTTTTCCTGTTAGCCAATCAGAGTGCAGATTTCAATTAGTAGAGAAATGACTGGTTTATTCTGTTTGAATGGATTGTTCATCTTCAATCACAATGGAAAAAAACGTTCAGTTTATAATTAACGTTACCTCAGACAGACGCATCGACTCAACCGGTTCTTGATATCGATTTACGAGTCCACCTTACCCCGAGACCGAGACAAGACCGAGTCCAGGGGCCAGTTAGTGTAAGTGGCGACGGTTCTGATCTAGAGCTGTGTACATTGTGAACGTGTAACTAAAGTAGACTGAGCACTGAATCAGGAAGCCTCAGGAGTGTTACCATAATGGCTGGGAAACAGAAGCAGGTCATCAGGAATCTGGGCCAAGGAGGATCCTTACAGGCAGCGCACAGACGAGCGCCGTCCCAACTTCAGCATGGCCTCGATGATCGTAAAACGTTCCATCATCTAGAGCTTCATCCACAGATTTTTTTGTGATTTATTTGGACGACAGTCATATATAACAACAGTATCTTCCACACTAAACGTGATTTTTCCGACAGTGGAAATGCAACATTATTTTGTTCACCCTCTCTTTGATTTTTGCAAAGGTCCCCTTCGACAGAATCTCACTGACCAATCAGTGTTATTTCTGTTCCTCATGAAGCAGCTCCTGTATTTTCAGCAATAGACTGAATAAACACTGTGTTTTATTTCCCGCTGTTGTTTCCTCTAATCCTCAGAACCACTGAGCCATTTTACTGCTTATAAAATGTTCAGGTTCGGGACAAAGTTAATAAAAATAATAATAATATTATTCCTACTTACTAAAAGCTTATACTTTGTGTATAATAGTAGATCTAAAAAAGATAATGATGGTGTTACGATCTTGGATGAGACGCTGAAACTCTCCGTGCTCCTTTCTTTCCTTATTTCTTTTTTAAATCAGATGTACCTGATATTGGAGTTTGCATTTTTCTCTGAGCAGCAAAAGGACGTCTCATCACTTTTGTTCATCTTGTCTGTGTTTTTTGCTGCAAAAAAATTTAACTGGGCAGCAAAACTTACACGCACTCACATGGGGAGACTTCAGAGACAACAGTTAACCTAAACCAACTTTGGAATGAGGGAGGAAACGGAGCGCCCGGAGAATACGACCACAGAGACGAGAAGAACATGCAAACTCCACCCACTGATGATCCTCGACACACAGACAATTGTTAAGTGATCCGTTTGTAATTGTTTGATTTTTTTCACAGTCCCTTTTCTGGAGTCTCCTAAATTTGCTCCTCTACGTGCTGAAGGTGGGCGTGTCTTATCGGCAAACTTGTCCCTACCACACCCACATCCGCTCTTACGGGCAAAGAGCGAGAACACAATGGCTACGCCTCCGGACCCTGTAGCCCCGCCCACTACAGCACCTTCAACTGCACAGGTAGAGCCCCGCCCACCAGAGGATCAAAGAGAGATTATTAAAGCAGGATCTGTAAGATTTATTACCCCCTCCGTGTCTCTCTGTCTGTTCTCAGCGTCGGTCTTCTTTCGCTCTGAGGAGTTCCAGCAGTCCTCGAGGAGCTCGTACTCGCTCTCCATCCCGAGGAAGAGGAGAAACTGATGAGAAACAAAAGAAACAGAGAGGAAGACAGGGGTGAGACGAGTTATACTCTCTCTCTCTCTCTCTCTCTCTCTCTGTACCAAAGGAAGTTGAACCATCCTGATCTGAATCATTTAATTAGGGAACTTTAATAAGAAACCTGACTCATTAGATGGTTTTGGTTTGGTTCTGGTGTGTTTGATGGTTTGGTTTGATGGTGTATTTAGAGCACTCTGAACACCGTGTGATGTTTCTCTCTCTCTTTCTATCAGCAGTGTTCAGAGGAGGAGGCTCTACAGCGCCGTTCCTGGCCGCGTTTTCGTCGCCACCCGCTCACATTCGGCTCAGGGAGAGCGAGAGCTCAGCCTCAGCAAAGGCGACAAGGTCAAAGGTCAGATCTGGGTCTGGATATTTCATGATTTCTTTGTTTTCTGGATGAACAGAACAGTACACACACTCTAAAATAATGAAGAGAACTCATCAGGAACATCAGACCTGCTGCGCCTATAACCCACACCACGGGCAGGACAGCTGGATAGCACAGTTGCCTCAAAGCTCCAGAGTTCGAGGCTCAATCCCGACCTCAGAATCGACCTGGAGGGAGTGAGACCGGTCCTTGAGTTTGGACCTCTGTACCACCTGAGTGCTGACAGTGGTGCAAGTTTCTGAACCCTTTAGAATTTTCTATATTTTTGCATAAATATGACCTAAAACATTATCAGATTTTCACACAAGTCCTGAAAATAGACAAAGAGAACCCAGTTACACAAATGAGACAAAATATTATAAATGGTCATTTATTTATTGAGGAAAATGGTCCAATATTACATATTAGTGAGTGGCAAAAGTATGTGAACCTCTAGGACTACCAGTTAATTTGAAGGTGAAATTAGAGTCAGGTGTTTCCAGTCAGGTGTGAGTGGGCACCCTGTTTTATTTAAAGAACAGGGATCTATCAAAGTCTACTCTTCACAACACACGTTTGTGGAAGTGTATCATGGCACAAACAAAGGAGATTTCTGAGGAACTCTGAAAAGAGTTGCTGAAGGTTACAAAACCAGAAAAAAGAGTTTGGACTCCACCAATCCACAGTCAGATTGTGTACAAACAGAGGAAATCCAAGACCATTGTTACCCTCCCCAGGAGTGGCCGACCAACAAAGATCACTCCAAGAGCAAGGCGTGTAATAGTTGGCGAGGTCACAAAGGACCCCAGGGTAACTTCTAAGCAACTGAAGGCCTCTCTCACATTGGCTAATGTTAATGTTCATGAGTCCTCCATCAGAAGAACACTGAACAACAACGGTGTGCATGGCAGGGTTACAAGGAGAAAGCCACTGCTCTCCAAAAAGAACATTGCTGCTCGTCTGCAGTTTGCTAAAGATCACGTGGACGAGCCAGAAGGCTATTGGAAGAATGTTTTGTGGACGGATGAGACCAAAATAGAACTTTTTGGTTTAAAAGAAAAACGTTATGTTTGGAGAAAGGAAAACCCTGCATTCCAGCATAAGAACTTTATCTATCTGGGAAACATGAATGGTGTAGTATCATGCTTGGCTGTTTTGCCTGTGCATCTGGGGCAGGATTGGCTTGCCATCATTGATGGAATCAATTGGATCTGAATGATATCGAGAATTTCTAAAGGAAAATGTCAGGACTGACATGAACTGAATCTCATGAGAAGGTGGGTCATGCAGCAAGATAATGACCCTAAGCACACAAGCCGTTCTACCAAAGAATGGTTACAGAAGAATAAAGTTCATGTTTTGGAATGACCAAGCCAAAGACCTGACCTTAATCCAATGGAAATGCTGTGGAAGGACCTGAAGCGAGCAGCTAATGTGAGGAAACCCACCAACATCTCAGAGCTGAAGCTGTTCTGTACAAAGGAATGGGCTAAAATTCCTCCAAGCCGGTGTGCAGGACTGATCAACAGCTACAGGAAACGTTTGGCTGCAGTTATTGCTGCACAGCGGGGTCACACCAGATACTG
>JAJAGP010000819.1:105000-122500 GCA_025084515.1 Ancistrus triradiatus | reverse complement strand
AAAATCTTCAGCTGGTAGCTCTAGAACTTTAATAGTTGTTCATTATCTTTAAATATCTGTTGTATATGTAGCTGTAGTTCAGTGCAAAGTGTTGTTCTGGATCATCTTTAGCCTGGTCCTCTAATACATTGTTAAATGCTGCTCTAGGTCAAGGATAGCCATTAACTCTAGAACGTTAATTGTTATTCTAGATCATGGTTTACATGTGGTTCAAGAACATGGTTCAATAGTTGTTAAAAAAACATTGATAACAGGGTTTTTGTTTTCATTTACATTTACACTACATTACAAATGTATTTTTTCTTTTACCTCTAGAACATTGTTCATTGTTTATCTAGATCATAGTTTACCTGCAGCTGTAAAACATTATTAAATGCCTTCCTAGGTCAATGACAACTATTTGCTCTAAAACCTAGTTAAATTGATAATTGTTATTCACGCTCATGCTGTACCTATAGATCTAGAACATGGTTAAATTATTGTTCCAGATCATTGGTAACATTTTTGTGTTTTTTTTTGTAGTTTATTTGTTGTTTTTACTTCTAGAACATTGTTAGATCACAGTTTACTTGTGGTTCCTGAACATGGTTCAACTGGTGTTCTAGATCACTGGTAACATTATGTGGATGGAGAGGTGTGGAACGGTGTAGAACGTTTGGTGTATAGTTTTGGAACATTTTAACCTGATGCCCTGTCAGAACGCGGTGGATGCTCAGAGAGATGGAAACCGATCTCTGGATCTGTGCTGGGAGCATCGGTAACCCTGTATGAACGATCTCTGCTGTCAATTATAGAGCTGTATATGATGAGTGCTAATCTGGAGATCTGGATCAGGTTTAAGCTTTATATCTAGATCTTTGTTACTCACTCGTTTAAATCTTAGATGCTCTCCAGATCTCTAGATCCATTTCTGGACCCCTGAACCATCTGGGCATGTCCGTATCACCCTTAGCCTGGGGTCCAGACAGTGGAGAGTCCATCACGTGGTGCCGGACAGCCTGCATGGTCCTTCTGGACGGTTTGCCATCTCAGAGTGCCAGATCTTCTCACACCTTGACTGTTTGTGAATTTAGTAAATCTAGTGTTTTCTCACCTTCTCTGTTCTGGAGAGAGCTGAGCTCCTGATGCCAGACTGAACTGAACAACTCAGCTGAGAGTCTGAGAGTGTTTTCATTTAGATTTTTCAGATGATGTTCAGCTGGTATTTTGGTAATATGCCAGTGAAAGGTCTGGACATGGCTGGGTGACTCATGAAGAGCGTTATTCTGCATTTCTAATGACCGGACATCTCTCTCTCTCTCTCTCTTTCTCTCTCTCTCTCTGTCTCTCTCTCTCTCAGTGATTACATCATAAAGGAGAAGTCTGTTCTTCTGCAGAAGAAAGAGAATGAGGGCTTTGGCTTTGTGCTCCGAGGAGCTAAAGGTGAATCACACCTACAGACCCACACACCTGTAGGATCAAACACAAACCATCCAGGATGAGCGCTGTCCCAATACTTTTTGACACTGACCTGGTTAACATTCCTGCTCCATAGCTCAGACTCCCATTGAGGAGTTCACTCCAACTCCAGCCTTTCCTGCTCTCCAGTACCTGGAGTCGGTGGACGAAGGGGGTGTGGCCTGGAGGGCGGGGCTACGGATGGGGGACTTCCTGATTGAGGTATGGAATGCAGTTGTAGTTCTGCCTGTGATTAGTGCAGCAATAGGACTGTAAGAGAAGAGGATAACTCCAACCATAACTCCTCCCCCTTCTCTCTCTCTGTACAGGTGAATGGGGTGAACGTGGTTAAGGTCGGTCACAGGCAGGTCGTTAATATGATCCGTCAGGGAGGGAACAGTCTCATGATGAAGGTCGTCATGGTGACGCGGAATCCAGAGATGGAGGAGGCGCCTAAGAAAAAAGGTATCTTAGGACCACACCCTAATTATTACATACCACACCTGTAGGCTCAGCACTGCCAGGTGTAACCCGTACGGGTCTGTGATCATACCCATGTGATAGTCCCGTGTTCCTGGTACTTTGGTGCTCTATAGGAACTGTTCCAGGTTCTTACACAGATCCAATCCAGAACTTTAATATAAATTTAATAATGAATGTTTCAGCTCCACAGCAACAGACCAAGAGATTAACTCCACCCGCAATCACCCTGCGCTCCAAATCCATGACCTCAGAGCTGGAGGAGATGGGTATGTTCTCCCACACGCATGCGCACACACACACACACACACACACACACACACACACACAAACTACAAATATCAGTATTGTAATTTATATTATTACTAATATTATTTTTACTATTATTATTATTATTACATAGATATAATAATTATAAGTATAATAATAATAGTAGTAATAATAATAATTATTATCATTATTATTAATAGTAATGATGATAGTAATAATGAAAAAGTAATAGAAGTAATAATAATATTACTACATGTAAATTATGTAAATATATAATAATAATAATAATAATAATAATAATAATAACTGGAAAAACTAATAATGGTAGTAATAATATTGCTGGTGATGAAAATTATAGTAATAATAACAATAATAATTGTATAATAAATAATAATGAGAGTAATCATCATAGTTTTAATAATAATAATAATAATAATAATAATAATAATAATAATAATAGTCATTACAATACCATTACTACAAATAATAATAAATATAATAATAACAATGATAATGATAGTAATAATAATGAAAATAATAATAGAAATACAGTACTACAATATATATCAAATAACAAAAATATTATTATACTAATAATAATAATATTAATAATCATCATCATAATAATTATAATAATACAAATGATAATAAAAACATAAATAAATAAAAAATAAATAATACCAATACTACTACTACTACTACTACAACTACTACTGTTACTACTACTACTACTACTACTAATAATAATAATAATAATAATGTGTCTGTGTTTTGCTGATGCACACCTGGATTCTCAGTTGATAAAGGTCTGTTTCTTCTTATTGTGTTTATATTTAGTTATAATATTTTATATGAATACTTTAGCAGTTGTACAGCACTAACTAAACCCTGTAACATCCTACTTTAGTCATCTGATCCTTTAGTCATGTTATTCCCTCTGAAATAATTCATATGTTTGTTTCTGGTTCTGTTTATCTCAGCTGCTTCACCATGGAAAAAGAAGCCAGGTACTGTGGTGTGTGTGTGTGTGTGTGTGTGTGTGTGTTAAATGTAAATTGAATTTAAATAATTATGATCATAATATGACGGTGTGTGTGTTCTGTTTTCAGATCAGTTAGAGAGCTCTCAGGCTCCTGATAAAAAGCGAAGTGTTTACCAAATGGCACTTAGTACGTACCCGTACTCTCACCCGCACCTCATACCCTCACCCACACCCTCACCCTTACCCCGTACCCATACCTTACTCTGTATCTCTCTGTTCAGATTTATAGTTGCTTCATCTTAGGATTGACTGTACTTTACACTGTGTGTGTGTGTGTGTTTTATAGATAAGCTGGATGAGATTCTAGCTGCTGCTCAGCAGACAATCAGCACGTCTGATTCTCAGGGACACAAAGGTCACGGGGGTCATGGGGGGAGGAAGGAGCGCAACAAGGGCTTTTACACTAACGAGGTAACCCCATCAGTGCCTAACCTTACTGTAAGAAATACTGTAGTACTGATTATTGCTTATTAATCTACGTTATTGATACGAATTTAAAGCCTGATCCGTCAGTAGAAGCGGATCACTTTACTGAACAGATGTTCTATGGGTGGTGTATAAATCCCAGAAGAACGCCCACATGGTGATAGTGATATAAACTCTGTCTCAGACACGGGCACTTAATATTGGCACATGCCTAGTGTTGCTATAGTTACATTATCATGGCTCTGTCTCGCCGCTAACCGAGAACAGCTGAAAATATTTATCTGGAATTATTTATTTATTTAGTGGAGCTAAGAGCAGGAGGACCTGGGTTCAATACCCGAGGCTCCCGGAACCTTTTGCCACCCACAGTGTCTCCCACACTGCCACCCAAAGTGCCAGGGCCTAGGCTGTAATGGCAGCATTATATATTAAATGATATATTAAAGCTTAATTTCTTTCACAGCAAAATTTTGACCAAGGAGGTGTTGGTGTGATGACATCAGGGTCTGGTTACGCTCCTACTTATGCGCCCTATACATCCGGCCACGCCTCCCAGCATGGGGTCATAATCCGGCAGAAATCAGTCGGTGAGTTCCCCAAATCCAGCTGAAGGTCACTGTGTGTCTGCTTCATCCTTTTACTCCTCCTCCGTCTTCATTTTAGGGGTGGCAGAGGAGGAACGGGGTCACCTCCACCCTCCTGCCATGAAACTATCTCGGAGTTTATCGGTCCCGGGTCCAGATGATATCCCTCCTCCTCCAGAAACGTCAGCCCCAGAGCCTCCGATCCCAGTCCACAGGAGGCCAGAACTAATCCATACAAATATTCCTCAGATCCACGTCCGAGCTCCGTCCACTCGCAGGGTGAGAACAACGCAGTGAGAACAAACTGTATCAATAACGTACAATTAAAAAAATGATTTTTCTTTATCCAAGGATCATCTTTATTCTCCCTCAGGTGGAATCTGATACTAACAGAAGGGGAGGAGCTAAGATGGGAGGGTTGAGGCGTGGCTCCAGCAGTGCGCTGCCCCCTTCCGACATGCCCCCTGGTACAATCAAGTCGACTGGGCGTCGTGGTGGGAAAGGTCCGCTCCTGAAGCAGAGAAAAGTGGAGGAAGGGGCGGGGCGATCCGAAAAAAGCTCAATTTCAATCCCAACCATCATCGTCAAAGCTCCATCCACAAGCAGTTCGGGGCGGAGCAGCCAGAACAGCAGCGTGGAGGCGGAGACGCCATCACAACTCGAGGACGAGGAGGCGGAGTCTCAAGGCTCCATCACCATCCCGGCTCCGCCCAAAGCACCGCCTCCGGGTCCGCCTCAGTCCTTCCCTCTGGATCATGGCGGCACGGCTCGGCGAGAACGTGAGCGTTTTCGTGACTCTCGCCGCAAAAGCGCGTCCTTCTTCTACTCCTCCGAGGAAGACATTCTAGACGAGCATAACTCAGCCAATCAGATCGCCCAAAACGAGCCTGTACCTCGGCTCCGCCCATCCAAGTCAATCGACGAGGGTCTTTTCACCAGTGACGCAGCGAGCATGCCGCCTGCTTTTGGCCTTCCGCAATATGCCTCTCAGCACAACACCACCTTCATCCACCCTCTGACCGGAAAAGTTCTGGACCCGTCCAGTCCGCTGAGCCTGGCGCTGGCCGCCCGAGAGCGAGCTCTTAAAGACGATCGGCGTTCTCGCAAAGAGGAGCGCCATTTCGGACGACAGTTTTCCACGGCTGGGGCGTTTCCTTCATCGCACGCTGCCCCTCAGCACCCATATTCCTCCTACATGCACCAGTCCAACACTGGGCACTATCTCACTGACACCAGTCCCATGTCAACTGGGCATGTCCCTCAACCTATGAGTCGACCCCAGAGTCCTCGAGTGCTGCAGGTATCTGGCATGGAAAGCAAAGAGGTTCAGAAAGTCCATCAGTACCAGACCTATCATCGGGATCGGGACGGACTCCCTGCGAAAATTGCAGTCCAGCACCCGCAGCACCGGCCCCCTTTAATACGCATGGAAACCCAAGTGAGCTCGAACACTACAGGCTATGTTAGCCCTACCCCGGGCCCCACACAAAAGACAGAGAGTGTGAGGGAGACGGAAAAGGAGGCGGAGCCTGAGGCTGAAAGTGGAGGGGGAGTGATGATTTTGCCTCCTCCAGTTCCTTCGGTGGATTTGGCGGATGAGTTTGTGTTTGCAGAGCCTTTACCTCCACCCATACAGTTCGCAAATGGAGAAGACAGGACAGTAAAGGGGGCGACGGGGTACCTCCATCATCAACAGCATCAACAACACCCCCAAAAACACCACCACATTCCCCATCAGCATCATCGCCTTCCAAGACAGCAACACCACCTTCCTCAGCACCTTCCACAACAACAACATCATCTTCCTCAGCATCGTCTTCAGGAACAAGAACAGCACCCAAAACAGCACCCCCAGCAGCACCTCCAGCAGCACCCCCAGCAGCACCCCCTTCCCCAACAACAGCAACAATTTTCCCAACAGCACCACCTTCCTCAACAAGATCAAGCTCACCATCCCCTACAACAACGTGAACATCAACCCCAGGAACAACCCCAATTCCCCCAGCAACACCACCCCCAAAATCAACAACAACAGCATCAGGGGCAAAGTTTACAGCACCAGGAGCACCAGCCCCCCCAAAAACCCCTTGACCCATCAGGCTCGGAGTCTTCTGAGTCTGAAACCCATCCTTACCCCTTCCATCCCTCTGCTATTGTTCATCCTTTTCTTTTTCCTCCTAATCCATTAATCCCACCTCCCCAACTGTGCCCCAAGATACCCCCCGCCAATCTGCCCCAGAACCCACAGGCCCCGGTGCCCTCCCCTCAGGCAGGTGATTCCGCTGCGTCCAGTTTGACGTCCTACGACAGTGAGGTGGCCAATTTAACCCAGTCAGCTCTGTCTCCTCAGACCTTCCCTTCCACTTCATCGCCCTCAGCCCCACCCACATCTTCAGACCCCGCCTCTTTGCACAGGCCCCTCCCATGTTTCTACACATCGCAGGACCAAAGCAGTGGCACTCTTACAAACACTGCCATGACGACCGAGGCCGGTCCTGCTGCCACAGCCAGTGCCTACATGGTCACGGTCACCATGACAACCCCGTCGGCCAGTCATCCTGCGGTCCAGCCTGCCATGAAGGGGTTTGATTGGCCCGAATTGGTGGTGGGTTCCGGGATTGAGGAACCAGACAGCCACAGCAGCATCGACCATCATGTAGAAAGAGGGAGGAGCCACCTGGAGCAGCGACCGACCCCGGAGAAAGAAGGACGCAGAGTTTCTTTGGATTCGTGTCTCACCGCCAACGAGAACCACTATCACCTCCATAATGACACTCACAACAAAACACACACCCACAAACCCAAACCTCCGCCCCCCCACGCAAAGCCACACCCACTCAACATGGCCAAGATGCAAGGAAACATGGAGAGCGGCCGGACGGTGCCCTCACTGCGCCGGCAGACCAGCGCCGCCCCTGGGTTCTACAGGCCACTCGACAATGAACTGGGCAGTGGAGCCAAGCCTCAGTATATGGATCGGCGTCTGAACTCTCCTTTGTCCAGCATGAAGGCTAGCATTATCAGCGAACTTAGCAACAAACTACAGCAACTCGGGAGCTGGCAGGGTCAAGGGCTCCAGCAAAGGTCAGAGAAACAAAAAGTCCTGTAATGGCACCAGATCGAGGGAACAGCTATGGCTCAGCTGATCAGTGTTTTAAAGTTAGACACCAAGCGGCAACTTGGTCTATAAATCAGTTATTTAATCATGTAGAGGCATTATTTACATTATATAATAATAAACTGCACATGGAGGTGGATATGTAGGGTTAGTTGCTTGCTGCATTTCTGTCATAAATGACACTGTGTGTTTATATGCACTTAATTATCCAATATCTTTTTCGGATATCCAATCAATGAGTTTAAATACACCCAGTAATCAGATAAAGAGAAAGCACAGAATTCTTCATTTCTTCAAGCATAAACTGAGTTTCAGAGTCTCACAAAACATTCAGTAGCCTTTTCTTTGTGTTTCATTCCGAGGTTGCCAGATCCCGTGAGAAATATGTCACCAGGTCAGTGGAAAAAAGCTCAAGAACGCCTGTCTCTTTGAATAAGCAGACCTGGCAACTGTGTCGGGTTACTCTCGCGTGCATGTGCAGACTGAGAAAAAACAAAAGACAGATTTTTATAATTCAGATTTATATTTCTGAATTAAAGTTAAAATCAGACTTAAAGTCGGATTTCTTTCTAGATAACAGAGCATTGTCTTGGCAACTTTATAAATATCTAGATCCACATCTCTAACTGAAAACCTAGGGCAACCGTGGCAAGTCTCTAAATGTTATGAGCAAAACCTCAGGAGAACCAAGACCCCAAAACAGACAGCCTATATGTTTTACATATATAAGAATTAAACTAAATTACCTACGTAATAAGGTTATGGTAGTAGTTTAAATAATAGAATTAATTCAAAGAGAGAACGTATTTAAAGAAAATATAATAAAGATGAAATATACAGATTTTAATAAATTAAACAGAACACAATATTATGATGAGTATAATGAAACAGAAAATATAAAACTATAGTATATATTATACTTTATTATAACTGTTGAGATCTCAGTGGTTAAAGCAAACGAACGTTGATCGGATGGTTGTTAAAGAAGTTCTTGCTTTTGGTTAAAGTCTTTTGAAATGAACGTGTATTAAAGTTATTTGTAAATTATACATTAGTTAGTCGATTAGTCAAACTAGTGAGCTACATCATAGTCAGACTAAGTGAACTGTACGTGGTTTATAACTGGTGGTAGAATAGTTTGGCTTTTCTGTCATTTTTGTCCCCTTGGTTTAATTAGTGGATAAGATCACTTCAGAGTGGCCCTTAGCTGGGATCTGAACTCACACCCTTCCGTAGAGCTGATTAGCCCTGTCCGTAGCTGGGCTGCCATGTGACGGATCTGGTTTTGGTCAGAAAACAAAATGTCTCGTTAAATTTTATCAGTCAGGGAACTGATCCGTTCTCTCGATCTGCTCTCTATCCATCTTTTTGTCCTCCAAACAGGCTTCCAGAAGACCTGTCCTCAATCCTTGCTGCTTCCCAGCCACTTCAGAGAGCTCTGTCCCCTACTTTGGGTCCAGTCCCAGTCCAGTTACCCACAGCTGTTAGCCCCGGTCCTATAGTCCCTGGTCCTTTAGTCCAGTCCTTACCTCCTAACCCTTTAACCCCTTCTCCTTTGCCAAATCTCCCCTCTAATCCTTTAAACCCAAATCTAGTTCCTCCCTTAACTACCCTCGCGACTAATCCCATACCCACCGCCCCTCTGACCCCTGCACTGACCCCGACCCTTCCCTCTCAGCCCTCTCCTTATACCGCCTGGCTTCCCTCTGGCTCTCCTCTCTCGTTCTCTCACTGTCCTCTCTCTCCTCCCTGTCTGCCTCATACCCCTCTCTCCCCTCTCTCACTCGCCCATCCACCCCTGTCCCCACCCTCTTACCCCCACCCTCCCATCTCACCCATATCCCTCTCTCACCCCCCTCTGTCGCCCTCCTCCCTGTCCTACTCACCGTACCCAACCTCGCCAAAGCATCGTGCCAAATATCGTGCCAAAGGTCTGGATTTGTTTTCCTCTTCAGAATCACGACGTTCCGAATCTCTGGTTCAGCGCCGCCGCGCCCCGAGTCCTCTCATATCCTGCTCGGAACGACCGCAGCCTGGACCACCACGCCCGTCCTCACTTCCTCTGTTTCCTTCCACTTCCATTTACGGATCCCCCTTTGATTTGCAGATGCCCCTCACCCCTCCGTCGTCCCGTCCACTGGCCGAACATTTCTTCCCTCAGACTCCTCCCCTAATGGCTGCCTCCTCCCCGGCAGCTCCGTCGAACCCCCTGCTTCCCTCACACTCCGTCTCCCCCACCCACTTCCTGTCAGGAGGCTCCTCACCGTCGTGCTACCCACCACCCCTCACCCCTCCTCTGCCCAATCGTCCGTTTGCCTCCAAACCCCTCCCATACTGGACCAAATATGATGTGGCTGATTGGCTGAGCTACCTGAACCTGGCCGAACATCGGGAACGTTTCTTAGACAACGAGATCGATGGGTCGCACCTGCCATCGCTGACCAAGGAGGACTTCCTGGATCTGGGAGTGAGCCGCGTGGGGCACCGCATGAACATCGAGCGTGCTCTGAAGAGACTGACAGAGAGGTGAGAACAAACACCACCAGAGGGCGCTGATGTACCGGTTAATTTAAATATAAATCTCTGAATGATTCTTAGAGGAGATAAAGATGCTTATACCTTCTTCTCTCTTAGACTCTGCTCTCCTTTCTCCGTCTCCACTATTTCCTCTGACGGACCAAACGACCGAGTGAGAGATGAAGGAGCTCAGAGCTGAGGAGGATCATCTCATCCTGATATAAGAACTGAAACCATGGACTGTCTGGAAACATCTGCACATCTGCATCAAGATTTGACCTCAACAGGATCTGCCGGAGAGACTCTAGGACTAAGGACTAAGGTTCTGCTTCCTTATTTTTTAAACCGCTGGTCTGATTTAGTTTAGCCGTGACGACGATGGTGGTGATCAAATGGCTGATGGAACATTTGCTCTAGAACTCCAGTCTTTAATTGCTGAGTCGGTGTTCAAGCTCTGCGATCTGTTTCCACTCACAGTAAGATTACAGTAACAGCGATATAATATCATAACATTTAATAATAACAATGATATGAATAATAAAAATAATAAGCGTTAAGTTCATAACCATATAACGACGTAAGGAAAACCGGTCTTCCACATTCCTGAACAGGATCCGATCTCAGACCTGTTCGGGTCGGCCTTTAGTTCTTCATCTGCTCTCTCTCTGTGGCCCACAGACCCGGAATGTGCTGTTTCATCGCTCGCTTTCTTTATTCAGAGAGATTATTTTAGGATTATAGGAATCTTTATCGGATGTAGGTTTGATTATAAAGATGTTTATTCAGAGTTTTAGGATTTATCAGGACTTTCTGCTGCTGTGTTCAAATGATGAGGAAGAGGATGAGCTGAGATTATAATTAAAAAATATAAATAAATTATTATTATGCTTCACCTGCATCTCAGTTGCTTTTAATGAACCCCCTAAATCCCCAAATATTCCCTCTAACCCTCCAGCTTTTTCCCTTAAGCTCGGAGCTATAGCTGTAGCTGTGTGATTACTGGTTTGTTCTTATTGAACATCTCTCTCTGTCTTGTCACACAGCTGTTATGGGGCTGAGAGTCAAACCACACACACACATATCTCAATTGTATTTACATGTACACACACATGTACGCACACGCGCACACACACACACACACACACACACACAGTTTGCAGTACAGTATATAGACACCAGCATCTACATTAGAGCTACAGACTCCTATTACACACTAGTGGTGGACCGTTATGGGATTTTAATGCCCAATGCTGATATTTAGAGAGCAGGGCGACCGATGGCTGATATACACTGGTGCTTGAAAGTTTGTGAACCCTTTAGAATGTTCTATATTTCTGCATAAATATGACCTAAAACATCATCAGATTTTCACACAAGTCCTAAAAGTAGATAAAGAGAATCCTGTTAAACAAATGAAACAAAAATATTATACTTGGTCGTTTATGTATTGATGAAAATGATCCAATATTACATATTATGGTTTTATTCTAAAGGGTTCACAAACTTTCAAGCATGAATGTATAATGGAACCTAATAATCGAACTGATTTGTTTGAACTTGGAATCATATTTCTAATGTAAATAGGATTAATCTGTTCCTGACCACCAAATGATCGTTTATTACGTTTATATTTGTATATAATTAATGACTGGAATGTCATACAATAATAATAATCAATATATACATGAAAGAGGTCAACGTCTTATTACTGGGACAGCGGCCCCAAAACTGAGGCAGTATCTGAAATCACACCCACAGAGTAATATAATATGCATAAGATAATAATAAAATTAAATAAAAATAAAATTACATAAATATAAAAATTAAATAATTAAATATGTTCTATGATCTTCTAGTTTTTCGTGTTCTTGTTATTTAGGGTGCTGATGTTCAAAGTCTGAATTGTAGTTTGAATAAACAGTGTTAGAGCAGTGCACATGGTAGCACAATTGTTTTGTTTTTAATTACACTTCCAAGTAAAACTAATTAAATATTCAAAGCTTAACTATATTTGAATATCAGCCTTGTGAGTGCAGACATCGACTGATACTGATCATTTCAAAGTGAATCCGTCTACCACTAATGTACACAAAGTACAGTGACAAACACACACACACAGAATGAATAACTATAGGAATATGACATGTTTGTGTGTGTGTGTGTGTGTGTGTATGTGTGTGTGTGTGTGTGTGTGTGTGTGTGTGTGGTAATGTGAGAGCATAAGTTGCATGCTGTGTGAGTGTGATCATGTTTTTAAAAATGCTAGACTGGGCAGCTGAACTGGGTGTGCGTGTGTGCGTGTGTGCGTGTGTGCGTGTGTGTGTGTGTGTGTGTGAGTGTGTGTGTGTGTGTGTGAGTGTGTGTGTGTGTGTGTGTGTGTGTGTGTGTGTGTGCGTGTTGACCTTTAGTGTGGTGATTATTTTGGGATGGCAGGACTGGAAGCTGGAATGTTTGGGACAGGATTCTATTCCTATGGCACACACACACACACACACTCTCTCTCTCTCTCTCCCTCTCTCTCTCTCTCTCTCAGGGTTGTACTGTCACACACTTGAACGGTTGTGCTGTTGCTGTCAATCGTAGGTTCTGCAGGTGTGTGTGTGTGTGTGTGCAGTCATGGCGAAGAAGCAAGATGAGGCTAACAATCTCAGCTTCTGGACGGTAAGAGCTGGATACTGTGTGTGTGTAATGTGTGTGTGTGTGTGTGTGTGTGTGTGTAAGTAATATGTGTGTGTATGTTATACGTGTGTGTGTGTAATACATGTGTGTGTGTGTAATACGTGTGTGTGTGGAATACGTGTGTGTGTGTGTGTGTAATACGTGTGTGTGTGTAATACATGTGTGTGTAATACGTGTGTGTGTGTGTGTGTAAGTAATGTGTGTATATGTGTGTGTGTGTGTGTAAGTAATATATGTGTGTGTAATATGTGTGTGTGTAATACATGTGTGTGTAATACGTGTGTGTGTGTGTGTGTGTGTGTAAGTAATATGTGTATGTGTGTGTGTAATACATGTGTGCGTGTGTGTGTGGGGGTGTGTGTGTGTAATACTTGTGTGTAATACATGTCTGTGTGTGTAATACATGTGCGTGTGTAAGTAATGTGTGTGTGTGTGTGTAAGTAATATGTGTGTAATACATGTGTGTGTGTGTAATACATGTGTGTGTGTAATACATGTGTGTGTAATACGTGAGTGTGTAATACATGTGTGTGTAATACGTGTGTGTGTATGTGTGTGTGTAATACGTGTGTGTGTGTGTGTAATACATGTGTGTGTAATACGTGTGTGTGTGTGTGTGTGTGTAATACATGTGTGTAATACATGTGTGTGTGTGTGTAAGTAACGTGTATGTGTGTGTGTAATACATGTGTGTGTGTAATACATGTGTGTGTGTGTAATACATGTGTGTGTAATACGTGTGTGTGTGTAAGTAATATGTGTGTGTGTAATACATGTGTGTGTAAGTAATATATATGTGTGTGTGTGTTTGTGTGTAATACAGGTGTGTGTGTAATACGTGTGTGTAAGTAATATGTGTATATGTGTGTGTATGTGTATAATACGTGTGTGTGTAATACGTGTGTGTGTGTGTAATACATGTGTGTGTGTGTAAGTAATACGTGTGTGTGTAATACGTGTGTGTGTGTAATACGTGTGTGTGTAATACATGCGTGTGTGTAATACATGTGTGTGTGTAATACATGTGTGTGTGTGTGTGTAATACGAGCGTGTGTGTAATACATGTGTGTGTGTGTGTGTGTAATACGTGTGTGTGTAATAAATGTGTGTGTAATACGTGTGCGTGTGTGTAATACATGTGTGTGTAAGTAATATGTGTATGTGTGTGTGTAATACATGTGTGTGTGTCTGTGTGTGTGATACATATGTGTGTGTGTAAGTAATATGTGTATGTGTGTGTGTAATACGTGTGTGTGTGTGTGTGTGTGTGATACATATATGTGTGTGTAATACATGTGTGTGTAATCCATGTGTGTGTGTGTGTGTGTAATACATGTGTGTGTGTGTGTAATACGTGTATGTGTGTGTGTGTGTAATACGTGTGTGTGTAATATGTGTATGTGTGTGTGTAATACGTGTGTGTGTGTGTGTGTGTGATACATATGTGTGTGTGTAAGTAATATGTGTGTGTAATACATGTGTGTGTGTAATACATGTGTGTGTGTGTGTGTGTGTAATACATGTGTGTGTGTGTGTAATATGTGTGTGTGTTTGTAATGCATGTGTGTGTGTAATATGTGTGTGTGTGTAATACGTGTGTGTGTGTGTGTGTAGCCAGGTAACTATGCTCAGACAGTCCACAGGACCCAGGATTCGTACCAGGTGTGTGACCTGATAGTGGAGTGTTTAAAAGAACGTGCTCAGGTGGAGAAGCTTTACTCACAGAGACTGACCGATTGGAGCAACAAGTGGAAAAAGATCTCCAACTCCAGTAAGTTACAGAAATCACCTCCATCACCTCCATCACACGCGTAACCATGGCAACAAACCAGCCATAACAAAGCAGCAACGTTATAATCATACACGTAAAATCCTGTGCTAGTTTGGATTGAAATGTCGTTAGCTGAAGCTATTAATGAGCAGCCTGATGGTTCCAGTGAGCCGAGGTTCATCACCCTTACGAACCAGGATTTGGATTTAAGCTGGAAAGTTCAGAGAATCATAAAATAAAAGTCAGTAGAGAAAATCAAAGGTCCGGGTCCCTTACTGGATTCACAGCTCGACTGAAGAACAGTGAGATTTGGTCCCATCCCCAAACATGAACTGAATCAGCTTCGTACCTTTTCTTCTTTCTGTCTTTCTTTCTTTAGCTTTAACTAATTGAGAATGACTAATAGAGTAAATGTAAATGATAACGCTGATTCTGTGCTTTGGTTCTAACACCGGGATCTCACTCTGATTGGCTTCTGTCGGTAGAACAGTAGATCTTAGTAACAGCCTGCCTTAGAAATCAGACCCTTTTTATTTACTGAATGTAAATAAACTTTCTTCTTAATAAATTAAAGCTGATCAGTCAATATATTTGTGTTTCTTTCATGTGTAATAAACAGTTATTGTTATAAATTCTGTTCCTCTGTTAGGACTGAAGCCCACAGTCTGATGATGATGATTTAGCAGCGGGGGAACCATACAATGGAACCACTTTACCCCAAACAATGCGGATAAACAAATCGTTTTTTCTGTCCTCTTTATCTTAATAAATTGTGATAACAGAGTTGTGGTTTAATCACAGATTATACCAGGGAGATCTCCAGCAGGCATTATTATGGTTGTTGTTTAAAATCTTGTTTAAAATCTTGTGGATTTAAGAGCACTGGGTTAAAGTAAGAGGCCGGCACTGAGCGGTGAGCAAGATATACCCTCGGTGTTCTTGGGGCTCTCACTGAGTCTCTGCTGCCTCTTTACATCCTTTTAACTGAAACTCTTACTCCTGTAGGATTGTAAACCGTTTAAAGAAACCCTTCTGAGACAGAACACACTGACTGCAGTGTGTAAGTAATGTGTGTGTGTGTGTGTGTGTGTCAGGGCCGATGTATGGCTCCCTCCTGAGGGCGTGGCAGTGCTTCTTCAGCTCCACCGAGCGTCTCTCCAGCCTGCATGCCTCCGTCTCTCACTCCCTCGTCTCTGAGGATGGAAAGCGCATTCGCTTCTGGCAGAAGGACGCCTTTCAGAGGAAGATATTTTGGGGGTTTCGGGAGTCGCATGACCTGAAGAAGGAGTTTAAACATGCACAGAAGCCCTGGATTAAAAAACTGAAGAAGGTACAAATCAAACAGCAAAAAAACACAATCAGATCAAGAAAACATGTTTGTTCTGCAGGTTTAATGTTGATGGTGATGGAGGTGCTGCTTCTCCTGTACCTGTGTGTGTGTGTGTGTGTGTGTGTGTGTGTGTGTGTGTGTGTGTGTCTGTATGTGTCTGTGTGTCTGTGTGGCTGTGTCTGTGTGTGTCTGTGTGTGTGTCTGTGTGTGTGTGTATGTGTGTGTGTGTTTGTGTGTGTCTGTGTGTGTGTGTGTCTGTGAGTGTGTGCGTGAGTGTGTGTGTGTCTGTCTGTGCGTGTCTGTGTGTGTGTGTGTCTGTCTGTGCGTGTGTGTGCGTGTGTGTGTGTGTGTGTCTGTGCGTGTCTGTGCGTGTCTGTGCGTCTGTGTGTCTGTGTGTGTGTGTGTCTGTGTGGTTGTAGGTGGAGAAAGCACGTCGGAGTTATCACAAATCCTGTGAGAAGGAGCAGAAGGTGCTGGAGAAGGAAAGCCAAGCCAAGAACAACGTTAACCAGAACCATCACACACTCACCAAGATCCAGCAGGCCAGAGAAAGAGCCGGACTAGACCGAGAACAAGTGAGACACACACACACACGGTTCAATAATGCGTGAGGAACTTTAACGATAGGATTGTGGAACTAGAACTCCCAGTTAGGAGATCTGCAACCAAAACTGAGACAAACTGAGAGCAATCAGAGTTCAATAAGGAACATTTTAGAGATTGCAACTCTCCAAGATTCTGCATGTAAGAGCTCTGCACCTCCATCAGAACCTCTGAGGGAACGAGATGGTTCCAGTACGGTTCTAGACTTTAAACTTGTTCCAGTATGGTTTAGATTTGCAGATTTATACACTTAGGGTGTTCTAATAATTAATATTAAAACATCATCAGTATTTCACATATCTTACTGTCTGTGTGTGTGTGTGTGTGTGTGTGTGTGTGTGTGTGTGTGTGTGCGCGGGGCGGTGTGTATGCGGTATGTCTGTGTGTGTGTATGTGTGTGTGTGTTTGAGTGTGTTGAGTGTGGTATGGGTGTTGTGTTGAGTGGTGCGTGTGTGTGTGTGTGTCTGTGTGTGTGTCTGTGTGTGTGTGTGTCTGCGTGTGTGTCTGCATGTGTGTCTGCGTGTGTGTCTGCGTGTGTGTCTGTGTGTGTCTGCGTGTGTGTCTGCGTGTGTGTGTGTTTGTGTGTGTCTGCGTATGTGTCTGTGTGTGTGTGTCTGCGTGTGTGTCTGCATGTGTGTGTCTGCGTGTGTGTCTGCGTGTGTGTCTGTGTGTGTGTGTGTGTGTCTGTGTGTGTCTGTGCGCATGTGTGTGTGTGTCTGCGTGTGTGTCTTTGTGTGTGTGTCTGCGTGTGTGTCTGTGTGCGTGTGTGTCTGCGTGTGTCTGTGTGTGTGTGTGTGTGTCTGTGTGTGTGTCTGCATGTGTGTCTGCGTGTGTGTGTGTGTGTCTGCGTGTGTGTGCGTGTGTCTGTGTGTGTGTCTGCATGTGTGTGCGTGTGTGTGTGTGTCTGTGTGTGTGTCTGTGTGTGTGTCTGCGTGTGTGTGTGTGTGTGTGTGTCTGTGTGTGTGTGTGTCTGCGTGTGTGTGTGTGCGTGTGTGTGTGTGTGTCTGTGTGTGTGTGTGTCTGCCTGTGTGTCTGCGTGTGTGTGTGTGTGTGTGTGTCTGTGTGTGTGTGTGTCTGCCTGTGTGTCTGCGTGTGTGTGTGTGTGTGTGTAGGCTCGTGAACGTTACCTGAAGGTTCTGGACAATGTGATTAGTTACACTCCTCGTTATATGGAGGAGATGGAGTCAGTGTTCGACCAATCACAGGAGCTGGAGGGAAAGAGGATCAACTTCCTCAAAGATAC
>JAJAGP010000819.1:0-100000 GCA_025084515.1 Ancistrus triradiatus | reverse complement strand
TCTCTCTCTCTCTCTCTGTGTGATCTTTGTGAGGCTGATCAATATTGATAAATCTAATAATCTATATTCTGATCGATTACTGATGTTAGATGTTTTAAATCCAGCTGACTGGAGGTATGGAGATTAGATCAGTTGATCAGTTGTTATGATGCTTTCTGATAAGTTTGATCAGATTATTAGAGGTTATTGATTGATTTGAATCATTTGAGTTAGTTCAGTTAAATGATTCGTTCTGATTCATTCATTAATTAATTTTCTTGCCTTACACTGAGACACATTAGAGACACCATTTGACCCAATATGTATTTGGAATGTCGGACAACTCTGGAGTTCCAGATGCAGGGAGAACATGCACACTCCAAACAGATTGAGTCTGGACCAAAACTCAAACCGGGGATCTCAGAAACAAGGTAACAGCTACAGATTTAACTATTTAAGTTGATCTATCATTCATTTATTATTGATTTATTATTCATTAATTTATTTTTTAATCATTGATATTGTTGATTTATTTTATTTTCATTTTCATTTTATTATTAATAATAATTATTAATTTCTAACTTATGTATTTATTTAGTTTTTTTTTTTGTTTGTTTGTTATTATTTTTTATTTCCTAACTTTATTTATTAATTTTTAGTTTCTTTGTTTTTTTTATTTTATTATTATTACTAATTATTATTTTCTAACCTATTTATTTATTTATTTATGTATTTATTATTTTCTAAATTATTTTTTGTTTTGCTTTTCTTTGTTGTTTTCTTTCTGTATCTCAATGTGGTTGTGTTGTGTGATTTTTAAATTCTATTACTATTAATTGTTATTTATTATACTCTAACCTATCTATTTATTTTGTTTTTATTTATTTATTATTTATTATTTTCTAGCTTATTTATGTATTAATTTCTTTTGATTCTTTTAAAATCTTAGCATCACGTTGTGTTGCATCATGTTTTATTTATTTATTTTATTATTAATATTATTTATTAATATCTATCTTAAGTAATTTAACTAATTAATTTAGTTATTATTTATTTATTTATTTATTTATTCTAACTTATTTATTTATTCTAACTTATTTATTTATTTATTATTTTATAACTTATTTATTTCTTACTTTTTTATTTATTTCTTTTCATATCTTAGTCATATTGTGTTGTGTCATTTTAATGTTATTATTATGAATTAATAATTTCTAACTGATCTATTTATTTTATTATTATTTTCTGGAGGTTCTGTTCCAGGTTGATCTTTAGGATGTGCTGAATTTCGTGGTGTTGGAGTTTGAGGACGTACAGGTGAATATTTGGATGGAGGTTTATAACTTTAGGTTGAGCTGCTGCTGCAGGATAAAGTTATGCTGTTCACATGCTCAGGTTTACTTCATCCCACGGTCATCAGACACAGAAACATCAAAGAGCATTCGTTCTAAAAGCTTTGATCATTTACTAATCACTTAGTTTATCTGCTGTTCTGCTGGAGATGATACGAGATATCATGATGAGAAATAAGTTTAAGCATTACAGAAAACATTTTTATTAACATTACAGCAGAAGAATCCAAGCTGAAGGAAGCGGAGTATAACATGATTAAAGAAGTTCTCCTGAAGCTCCAGGATGAGGCTGAGCTCAGTGACCTGGGTAAATAAAGGAACCTGGATCAGCCTGAGCTCCTGCTTAATCACCCAACAGCTTCAGGAGATCCTGATAGAACAGAAAAAGCATGGTAAAACATAAAAGGAGATTCTGAGGCTGAAGATCCAAACCAGAACAAGGAGGAGAGAGTCTATAAAACACCTCATATTATTAGAGTAAGATAAAAATAATTAATACCATCTCTAAGCAAATCAGGAGGAGCTGATAAAGCTTAACTAGAAGCTCCTGAACCAAAGAACCTTTGAGCCTGAAGGTCAAGAAAGAGCAAAATTGATTAAAGTTTAAAATGTTTTTAAAAGTTGCGTACGTAGAGCAGTGTATTACTTCGCCTGGTTTATTTCTGTTAGTTAGTTTATTCTCGATTGATTCAAGTTAGAGGATATATCAGGACATCATGCTGAAGTTTCTCCGCATTCATATTATTGTTGGTGAAAAACCACATCATCATATCCGATCACACTGAGGCACTCGTCTCAAAATCTGACTCTGAATCTGTGGTTTGAATCTGATCCGGATCCTGATCCTGTCTGATCAAACTCTAATCCATGTGGGTTAGCAGTGAAACCTGAGCACCTCTTAAAGGATTAAAAACTTAAATACTTAATTTAAAGTTCTTCTGTATTTGCTCGAGAAATTCAGGAGATTGATTTAAAAGCACTCTTTATTTCTGATGTAATCTTTTCTGATTGTGATCAGACTATTCCTTTATCTGGTTTATGTCAGATTACGCTTCAGTTTCAGTTTCAGTTCAGTGTCTGCAGCTTAAATCTGTTTACAATCCTGAATGCATTCAAAAATGAAAAAGGAATCAAATAAAAGCTGATCTTTATCCTCCTGAGATGCCGCCAAAGCCAGCTTTAAAACCTGGAGTCTGTAACTCAAATGTTATTGATTCCATCTTGTTTTGTGTGTCTCTTGTAGTTGATGTTGGATCAGGATTAAGAAACCTAGCTCAGTGGATCCACAAAAATGAATAAAATAAAAGAACTTACACTATGTTCATACGAGTGGTCTAAAGCACTCGCCCACCACCACTCGGACCCTGGATCAGGTTTGAATTAGGATTGAGGGACCATTCCCTGGTACTGCAATAGGGACTCCTGAGCAACTCCTACCCAGCCCTGTGACGGACAGGACATTCCTAACTGCCCCAGTGTTCCTAATGGATCTGCCCCCATGACCCTGACCAGAAAAAGTGTTTAAATAATTAAATTAGAAACAAAAGTGTATTTAAATAAGAGAAAAATCATGACCAGTGAAAAACAAGAATCTGATTTAATGATTAACAGGGTCTAAGAAGAGGGGGCAAAAGCACAGACATTCTTCTGAAATCGCTGATGACTAGACATGGTAATATTCAGTAATGCAGTAAATCCTGATCTTTAACCCAAACTATCTCTCTGAAACACTCTCACTGCATTTTACCAACAAACCGCAGCTCCAACCATTTAATACTTCGCTACACTTTTGCAAAACTTTACCTCTTATATTTATGACAGAAATAGAATTCAGCATATCAGGGACATGGATGAACCTCTAGTGTCTGATTAATAAAAGTAAAGTGGACACAGTTCTTCTTGGCAGTAGAATGCATTAAGTTGAACATTACAAAGGGCTAGAAAGTTTATAAGGTTCAGACTTTGAGTGACTCCACACACCACTCTACTCAGGTGCCTGACTAGAATTGACTAGATAAAAAAAGAAAATAAATAGATAGATAAAACAGCTAAGTAAATAGATTAGTAAAAGTTGAAGTTATGAACCTGGTTTGAAAATGTAGTAAGTATAAAGTACTGATTTTTCTGTAACAAAAGTAAAACGTATTAAGTTACATAAATTAATACAGCTACCTTACAAATGACTTAAGTAGCCTACAGTACACCACCTCTGGGTCTAAATGAAGAGAAGGTCCAACATCTGCATAAATAAACTGCAACATCACACACATCTGCAGCAAATACCGGGGGGGGGGGGCACAAACTTTTGCACTGTATTAAACACGTAACACACTGTGATTTACACACCGCATCACACAGGGGGTATTGGTGTGTGTGTGTGTGTGTGTGCGCGCGCGTGTGTGCGTGCTCTACGCATTTTGCGTAAGTTCCCCTGCGCTCCTCTGTGCTCCTCTCCCCCTCCGGTTCGCTCGTGCGCAGTTCCAGCATGTGAAGCCTGCGTGCGTTTTGCGCGTTCATCCCACCGCCGCTCTCGCGCTCCTTCCCCTCATATGAACAGATTCGAGGAGGAAAAACGAAAAGGAAACGCACGAGGAAAGAGAAAAGGTAGGCACGAGCTCGGATGGTCTGGATATTCGGTGCGCGCGCGTTTTAACGGTGCGGTTTGGGTGGTTTTTTTTTCTCTCTCTCTCTCTCTCTGTCTGTCTGCTGGTGGAAAGGAAACGGAGCCCAGCTGCATAAAGACGGTATTGTGTGTGCGTGAACGTTAATGAGGTCTCACATTCATTAACGGCGCGCGCTCTGGCGTGTGCGCGCGCGTGTGTGTGTGTGCGACATTTGGCTCTATAGGTGCGTTATAAGCGCGCATATGTGATTCTGCTCGGCTTTCATCCGCCACCTGCCTCTGCGTGTGTGTGTGTGTGTGTGCGTGTGTGCGCGCGCGCGCGCGCGTGTGTGTGTTTGTGTGTGTGTGTTGAGGCCTAATGTGCGGCTGCGTTTGTGTAAATCGCCGCAGTCCTTCTCTCATTAACATTAATAATCCTCGGGCTGCGCGCCACCGTGTGCGCGCTCCTGTATGAATGTGTATGTTCTGTGTTCTTATGATTTATTTATGAGCCTCAGTGCTGCAGGTCAGGTGTGTGTTTTTGTGTATTTGTGCATTTTGTGTGCTGTATTTGTGTGTCGCTGAGCGCAGCGCCGCCACCCAGCATCCCGCATCATCCCTCCGCGTTGTCATGGAGACGAGAGAGAGAGAGAGAGAGAGAGACAGAGACAGAGAGACAGAGAGAGAGAGAGCGCACGTACATAGCGACAGCACCGGTGTACAGACACGCGCACGCACACACACAAACGCGCGCCCCCGCGCTCGCCCCCGGCTCGTCCTTATTGCACGAGTGCGCGCACATACATGATCATTAACAGCGCGAATAAACGCGGACTGAAGGGCTGAGGCTCTGCATCACTGAGCTTAAACACACACACACACTCTCTCAGCTTTACTTAACACCTAACTAAGATTCACTTTCCTATAGTAAAACATCAACAGAATTACACACAAGTCCTAAAAGTGGATCAAAAAAATGAGATACAAATCTTATACCTGGTCCTTTATTTATTGAGGAAAATGATTGAGTGAAATTAGAATCAGGAGTTTCAGTGGGACGATCAATCAGGTATTTATTTACAGAACAAGAATCTGTCAGAGTTAGTGGAAGTTTATAATGGTACAACCAAAATGAGATTTCCGAGCTGCTCCAAAAAAGAGATTGAAAAGGTTACAAAACCATCTATAAAGAATTTGGACTTGACAAAATCCACAGTCTTATGACAGATTATGACAAATCTCCCAAAGAGTGATGGACCAACAAGATCACTCGGAGAGCAAAGTCTGTAAGAGTCCACAAGGTCACAAAGGAACCCAAGGTAACTTCTAAGAAACTAAAGGTCCCTCTCACAAAGACTAATGTTAAGGTTCATGAGCCATCGTCAGGAGAACCCTGAACAACTACAGGAGAAAGCCACTGCTCTCCAAAAGAACAATGCTGCTCATCAGAAGGTTATCTGAAAAGTGTTTTATGGATGATACCAAAACAGAACTTTTGAAATGTCTGGAGAAAGTTAAGCTCTACATCCCAGCATAAGGTCCTTATTCCATCTGAGAAACATGGTGGTGGTAATATCACGCATTGCTGTTCTGCTGCATCATTGGTGAAACAATGAATTCTGAATTATAGCAGCACATTCTAAAGGGAAACGTCAGGACATCTGTCCATGAACTGAATCTCTAGAGAATGTTGGTCATGCAGCGAGAGAACAACCCTAAGCACACATAGAACGCTTAAAGAAGAATAAAGGTGATATTTTGCGATGGTCCAAGTCAAAGTCCGGATCTTAATCTGATAGAAATGTTGTAGAAGGACCTGCAGCAAACAGATCATGTCAGGAAACCCCAAGGCATCCCAGAGTTAGATTTTACTCTAGAATTTAAATTAAAAGAGGGTCTGGGATGCAAGGGCTTAAATTATTTTATGTTAATTAACAATTATATTTATTTAGCTTTATTTAAAACAATAACAAAACAATCATTTCTATTCATTTACACAGTTGTATCCAATTCTTCATTAAATCCTTAAAAAAAACTAATTCAGGGTTTCAGGGCCCAACCAGCAACACAGGGTGCAAGGTGGGAACCAAACTGAACCTAACCAGTTCCCTAACTGTTAATGTATTATTATTTTATTAAATAATGAGTAAATTCATAACCTAATGATCTCCTGTAAACCTGAATTAAGGCTGTGAGAATTCCTTTAAAACATTTAAAAATACTTGGAATTAATTAATTAAGAAAAGATTTAAATGTGATTTTATATATTACTGCCCTGTGTGAAACACTTCCCAATTCTAAATCATAGTTTTATTTATTTCTAGCCTTTGCCTAATATTGTCATGTCATCTCACTTCCTCCCAACCACAGAACCTCCCGATTAACCATTTAATTAAAGGATAGGCAAAATGAAATACTTTTTAGTTAGCAGAAGTTATTTTTACATAATATTTAAATGATCTTTTAAACTGTGTACAAAGTGCAATTACGAAAAATTCACTTACACACACTAGTGCAAACAGCATATAACAAAGTAGAAACTTCTCCAACTCCAAGTCATATAAATATTTAAAAAAACTTTTGTGTTTTGGTGATGTTACACAGTGTACAGCTTGCATTTTATATTCTGTAATAAACATAACACATAGTTATATACTAAATCTTAAATTATATATATAACAACATAATGTCATTAAACAGTTACAGAACCAAAGTCCATGAGTTACATTCAGTCTTACTTCCAGTACACACTCACAGGCTTACTTCATATATTAGAGTTTAGAATGTTTATTAGTGTTAGAATGTACGTTTATTGGGGAAAACTGTACAATTAAAACAAAAGGAGGCTCTAGTTACCCTTTTAGGTCACCTCTAGCCTGGATACAAGATGAGATATGGTTGATCATGGAGGTATACAGGTTCTGTATGGTATCCTGTACCCCATTTACCCACAGATGTTACAGCTGGGCCTGTAGATTCTTCACACGCATTGCTGACCCATAAATGCTCAATTGATGATAAAGCTGGCAACCGGGCACCAAGGAAGTGTTACAATCTGGAGGAGATATTCCGGGGTGAGCAATATTGTGCTGAAAAATGCGTTAGACGCCCTGCCATGAGAGATGACACAGGATGTCCTGCACATATCTCTGATCTGTTAGTGTTCCTCGTATCACTACTAGGGGTGACCGACTGTGGTAGTCGATGGCTCCCCAGGTCATCACACTAGCAGCTGGGGCAGTGTGTTGTTCCACAGCAAAGGCAGGACTGAAGCGTTACCACGAGGCCTCCATACTCAAACCCGACCCTCATCAGATCCCAAACAGAACTGGATTCATCCCTAAATAAGATACAGTTCCAGTCCGTAACAGAACCGGTTTCTCGTTAACAACACCACTGCAAATGAAGGCAGGACATCTAATGGGCACCATAAATGGTCCGGGCAGAGGCAGGAGTGTGTAGTGAAGGTGCCCCTGTGTCTGGATGGTGGATAGTCAAACTGTGGGAGCTGCTCGTGCTTGTCGGTGGATCAAACAATCCTCTCTACTGGGGGTCTGTCACCGTTTGTGGGTGCCTCCATAAAACCACTGCTTCCAGCACCTCCTAACAGCTAGGCCCAGATAGAGGCGATTCATCAAAACCACCATCCTGCTTCCCTCAGTCCAATCCAGTGATGTGCCCCCTCTCAAAGTCTGTCAACTGGAAAAAATGTCTTCCTCTAACCAAGAGATACACTCCCCAAAAGTCGCCTCTGAGAGCCTTTTTACAGGGCAGTGATATAGGGGAAGCACTTTTATGCCCTCTTGTAGTAAGACCCAATGTCTAATCAGACCACACCTGTAATCATTTACAGGGAATCATGTGTAAACAAAGATGTTCGTATCAGGATTATCTTCTGGATTCTTGAATAATACAGATGTTAGGCTGATGTTTAAATGGTGTCACTGTAATAGAGTACAGAACTGCTGCCCCCTACTTGCTGACAAATGGAAATCTGAACTCTGCATTTTACTGACCTCTCTCTCTCTCTCTCTCGCTCTCGCTCTCTCTCTCTCTCTCTCTCTCTCTCTTTCTCTCTTTCTCTCTTCCTCAGGCGGGGCATGTGATGACCCGGCTTCTGTCTCGTTGATTAGCGTTGGGGTGCCAACATTTACCCGTTAATCACCATGGAGATGTAAAGAGTCCACGCCCCCTGCCGTGCCAGCGCCCAACCGATCCAGTCATTCAGAAAAAACAGGGCAGGACATGTCTCATCTGCCATGTGGGCTGCCATGTTAACAGGCCTCTCTGGCCCCTCCCCCCTCCTCTGGTTGGTCCAGCTGTTACTGTGGCCACAGCTCAGCGGACCCCGATTGGTAGAAGCCACTCCCCCTTGTCCGCCACCATGCAGCTGCTCCAATCAAGCGAGTCGGGTGATTTGTACCAGGAAAGGTTTGGATGAGGTCCCACAGAGCATCTCAGTCAACACGCGATACCTCAACCTGCAGGAAAACTCCATACAGGTAAATACACTCACCTTAATACAGATAAATACACTACATCCTGCATACAGGTAACATGTAGAACATGGCTGTAGCTCTGTACCACAGGCAGGGGGCGCAACTTAGAGTGGGAGTAAGATGATCCTAGCACTTAGATGTCGGAGATCTCGAGCTGTTGAATTTTGAATGAGATGTAATTTATTAGGATGGATAGAGGTAAATGGGATTGTGGGAATGTAAACCTGCTCTGGGGATTTATGCTCTGGGATAAAGTCCAGCAGGAGGTCCACAGCTACTTCATTAGCTGGACCACAACAGTGGATAAGGGTGAGTCTCAGGGGCCCGGATCCGGTGTTAGTCTACAGTTCATGGGCACTGAGGATGGCATGGACAGAGTAACAAGTACTGCTGTTCCATGAGCATGTGGACTGAGATTAAGCCGTTACTAAACTCTAAAACATGCAAATATTTAGGACACCTTTACATTTACATTTACAGCATTTAGCAGACACCCTTATCCAGAGCGACTTACAATTGATACAACCTTACAATCCAAGCAATTGTGAGTTAGGGACCTTGCTCAAGGACCCAACAGTGGCAGCTTGGCAGAGGTGGGATTTGAACCCTGGACCTTCTGGTCCATAGTCCAGTACCTTACCCGCTAGGCTACCACTGTCCTAGCTAGAACACCTGAGCTAGGAAAGATAAAAAGAAGCACTTAGGAATTGAAATAGATCTGAAGGTAAAACCAGCGAGAGAGTGAAAGAACCAGAAGAGGAAGGAATGGGATGAGATGAAGAACTGAACATAATTAAATTTGAAAGTAAATCTGAATAATTCGATGTAAAAAAAGGTGAGGGAGCGTTTCGCAACAATCAATTCTGAAACTCTATCTCCAGTTTAAACATTTAAATAATTCAAAAGACAGCGGGCATAAAGAGTTTAATTCTATTTTCAACATTAACAAGCAATTCTGGATCTGTCGAACTCATCGTGCTAAATAGTTGTGCAAAAATATTAGGACACTGAATGAAACCTTTGCTTTTTTAGCTATTTAAGCTTATAAACATTTGATCCTCATGTGAACACTACAGAGAGATGGAGATAATAAAACTAAATACATAAAACTGAAGAAACATCATTCGCCCAAAGAACAAGTGTGCTTATTTTTAAATATGTTACAAAATAAAAAGGTTTTCATTGGGTGTCCTAATTTTTTCCACACTGAATGGTCTACAAAGTAAACCAAGTGTTTAAAAATAAATAAAATTTTAATAGTCGAAAACATAAATATAACTGACATGATTTCCAGACATGAAAATTTATTGGAATTATATTATAATTGTATAATCATTTTGGAATGTCACTAAATACGGACCAAACCGAACACGTTCATCTGTATGGAAAAGAACGCTTCAGTTCTCCTTTAGAACAAACATAAAAATATATTCATTCACAATGGATCAACCTTTAAGACCAGTTTCAAAATGCAAAACATAAAGCAATTAGCCAGTTACAGTGTGCTGCATTTGCAAAATATTAAATGTCTCAGTACCTAAAAATAAACATATTTTAAAAAGTCATGCTGAGTCATCTCTCAATTCTGAGTTGAGTCCCAGGTCATGAATACCAAGTTTGAGTCAAGTCTTTTATCAGGGTTAGTCAAGAAAGTTTCAATTCCTTAGGTACGACTTAGGTACTCTAAATGACTCGAGTTCCCCAACTCCAGTGTTTTTGTGTGCCACTTTGCCAGAAGATCCTGAATCTTGGTGCTCTTTGGGTCAATTGACTGTCTGGGGTCACAGGGATGTGACAACAACCATATTGCTACCAGTTCTAGCTTTACAGTGGAACAGAACAGTCCATTTACATATCATACACTTTTATACAGAACCAAAGGAAGTGATGGTTCAGTTGTTTAGGCCCTGGACTTGTAATGAGAAGTTTTTGTTATGTTTTACAAAAATGATGCTAGTCTCTAGGTCAGCTCTCTTAACTGCTTGGCTAAACGATGCAAATATGAATCTAAATCAGGGCTTTGCTCAGGGCTACAGCAAAAGCCACTCTAAAGCTGCCAATCAGTAAGCTGGACTTTAACCAATGAGCCTCAGAGTGATTTATTTATAGCTAAAGCCAGGTAGAAGAACACAGTCACAGCTCAGCCTTTAAATAGCAGCACATCGAGGATCCTCTCAACAATCAGATTATTTACCGCCAGAGCTTCGATGGTCATGGAACAGCAAACCATCCCTTTTCTAACAGAGCACTGAGCGCTCTGAGTGATGGGGATTGGCTGTTGGAGCAGATTGTAGGAATCATGCTGAATGATGTGCAGTCAGACAGCTTCAGGATGTTCAGAGTCTCAAGGACGTCGAGGAAAACGCAGCACTGTCTGAATTTATTATAAGAGTCAAATCCAAACAGGTAAAAGCGATGTATCTGTGTCGGTGAAAAAGGTGACAAGCACTGAGCTGGAGGTCCGTGACCTCGACATGACATGGGCTTCAAATAACAAATAGCTCAGCGGTCCAATGACAGCCAATCAAACTGTTGATCAGCTTCCGTTTTGCTTTAAGGTACAGGAGTACTTTAATGCTGGAGATCATTCCAAAGGTCCCAAGCGGACAACAAAGCACCAAAAATGCCCAGGGTGGAGCAGAGCAGACTGTGAAGCTCTCAGGGCATCCAGATTTAGTACTGTTACCCCCGACCCCTGTGTGTTTCACAAAAATCAAGGTAAAAAGAGGATTTGTTGAAGCAGAAAGTCTCAGGAGAATAAAGCAAGCCGAGCAGAGTGAGGATGAAAAAGAGAAAGAAGTGGAAGAGAACAAAAAACAAAAAAAACACAGAGAGAATGGACGTAGGTGAGGAGCCACAGGCGAAACAAAGAAAGCCAACGCAAATCAATAACGTCAGCAGTGGCTGTGTGATTCGTATTTTATTATATATACATAAAGATCATTCCGTTTTACCATCTGCAGTACGATGTTATTGTTACAGTTTATATACCTGATAGACGAGGACAGAGCTGAACCATAAAGCGTTTATGCTTCCTCTTTTGGTGATTTATGGCGCTTAAACCTTAAACTTTTCAGATTAATTATTCAGCTGTTCCACAGCGTTGTAACCTTAAAGCATTCACGATTTAATTAAAACAATCATTCATTTGATACAACAGCCGTCCGAGATCAGGAATCCGGAGAGACACGGACTAGCCTGTGTATAGGACAGAGGACAGGGGACGAGTGTGACTCTCCTCAAATTGGTTGAGGATTAGCTGTCATTGACATTGTCATAAAAACAAATTCCACTGTTGCTCATTTTCTATTCTTCTATTTTCTCCCTTTCCGCAGGTGATCAAATCGGACACGTTTAAGCACCTGAGTCACCTGGAGATCCTTCAGCTTTCTAAGAATCACATCCGTCAGATTGAAGTCGGGGCGTTTAACGGCCTCCCAAACCTCATCACCCTCGAGCTGTTCGATAATCGGCTGCCGCTGGTGCCGTCGCAGGCTTTCGAATATCTCAGTAAACTGCGTGAGCTCTGGCTGAGGAACAACCCCATTGAGACGCTGCCAGCGTACGCCTTCCACCGCGTGCCCTCCCTGCGCCGCCTGGACCTCGGAGAACTGCGAAAGCTCAGCTTCATCTCGGAGGCGGCCTTCGAAGGACTGGTGAACCTTCGCTTTCTGAACCTGGGCATGTGTGGGTTGAAAGATGTTCCCAACTTGACACCGCTGGTCAGACTGGAAGAACTGGAACTTTCTGGGAACCAGCTAGGTGTGGTGCGTCCCGGTTCATTCCAGGGTCTTGTTTCTCTCCGCAAGCTCTGGCTCATGCACTCTCGCATCTCGCTGATCGAGCGTAATGCTTTCGATGACCTAAAGAACCTGGAGGAGCTTAATTTGTCCCACAATTCCTTGCACTCACTCCCGCATGACCTGTTCACACCTCTGCAGCAGCTCGAGCGGGTTCACCTGAACCACAACCCATGGGTTTGTAACTGCGATGTGCTCTGGCTCAGCTGGTGGCTGAAGGAGACGGTGCCAGATAACTCCACCTGCTGTGCCCGGTGCCATGCTCCACCCGGGACAAAGGGGCGCTACATAGGTGACCTGGATCAGAGAGACTTCACCTGCTATGCACCTGTGATCGTCGAGCCTCCCACCGACCTGAATGTGACTGAAGGGATGGCGGCGGAGCTGAAGTGCCGAACCGGGACGTCCATGACCTCCGTCAACTGGCTGACCCCTAATGGGACCCTTATGACCCACGGCGCCTACAAAGTACGCATCTCGGTGTTACACGATGGCACACTGAACTTCACCAATGTCACCATGCAGGACACGGGGCCCTACACCTGTATGGTGACCAATTCGGCCGGGAACACCACAGCAACCGCGGTCCTTAATGTCTCGGCGTCCGACCCTGGCAACCCATACAGCTACTTCACAACCGTCACTGTGGAAACCGTGGAAACGGGCCAGGAAGTGCACAACTCAGCGCGGCAATTTGTCAACGAGACATTCGTCGGTTTTCCAGGACCGACGGCATCGTCGGGAGCATCTGGAGCTTCGGGATCTGCCTCGTCCTCTCTGTCGCCTCATGCTACCCGTGCTCCGGAACGTCCGTTCACGGTCTCCATCCCGGATGTCGCGAATCTGTCGGGTCTCGAGGATGTCATGAAGACGACGAAGATCATCATCGGCTGCTTTGTCGCCATCACCTTCATGGCGGCCGTGATGCTCGTAGTATTCTATAAGCTGAGGAAGCAGCACCAGCTGCACAAACACCACGGTCCGGCCCGCGCCATCGAGATCATCAACGTCGAGGATGAAATGGGGCCGACAGGGGGTGCCAGCGGGATCGCCGGCGGCTCAACCCTCCGCTCCGGGGTGGGACCTGGATCTGGGAGTGGACCTGGGCAGAGTCTGCGAATGCATGACCCTGAGATCGTCACCCTGCCCAACATTGGGCGCTCAGATCACATCAATCACTACTACAAATCGCACCACTTCAACAACAACGTCCTGGGGCTCAACGTGGGCACGGGGCAAACCGGGGGCAGCAAGACTAGCCCCTCGTCCAAAAAGCAGATTGCTCCAATGAATCAGTCGTCCCTCTCTGGAGATTCCACCAATCCCGGATCTGTATCTCCACCTTTACCCATCCCGATCCCCATGGCCATGACGTTCCACGGAACGCTGAAGGGCTTAAGCCACGCCCCCAGCTCCCAAAACGAGCCTCTGCTGCTGTCCAATGGATCGAAGGAGAGCGTTCAGGAGACGCAGATATAAATACAAACACACACACACACACACACACACACACACACACACACACTACACACACACACACAATACACACTACAAACTACAAACACAGAGCGAGGTGTTCAGGAGGGGGCAGAAATTACCAGACGGACGTTATGGGAGTTTTTCAGACTCAGAGGATTATCGAATCAAACGGACGCCGTTTGTACAGATAAATAAATCAGACCTAATATTGGCACTGTCACGAAAAACGTGCCAAAGAAAAACAGCTTTTTTTGTTTTTGCAGTTTCTACAAAGTATCTGTGTATAAAATATAGTCTATAATCCAAGTAGCGTTAATTACGTACGCGTCAAAAACTGACGGACCTGAACGACGTCACACACTCGAGGACGGCGGCGTGGGAGTGTGTGTTACGGAGCGCGAGATTAAACTGAAACTAACGAACCGCTGAACTGATCACATCACACACACACACACACACACACACACACACACACACACACACACACGCTGTCATCATTACTAGGACTGCTGAGCTGTAAGATCCTAATGCACAACGAGCATCGGGTTATTACAACCACAACGGAATTACGTGTAGTGTGTGTGTGTGTGTGTGTGTGTGTGTGTGTGTGTGTGTGTGTGTGTGTGTGTGTGTGTTTCGTAGCCCTCTTGAGTTTCTCACTCTTTATTCTATCGTTGTTGTATGAGTTATCATTTGCTCCACAGCACTGCAAAAAGTGAAACAGCAAACACATCACGTATAAGCTCTCCATGGGATGGGGGTACAGGTGAGGGTGTAGTTGGGGTATAGTTGGGGTACAGGTGAAGGTGTAGTTGGGGTACAGGTGAAGGTGTAGTTGGGGTGTAGTTGGGGTACAGGTAAGTGTTGCCATCTCCTATCATGTAAACGAACCTGAGCCTTCGGCCATTCTGAGCAGTAGTGAGTTAGTGGGTTGCTAAGCTGTTGCTAAGAGACACATCCCCAGTAATTGTGTGTGTGTGTGTGTGTGTGTGTGTCTGTGTGTGTGTGTGTGCTGATGGCGCACATTAGAAGGTCATTAAAAAGGTCGTTTAATGCTTCGTTAACGTGATTCTAAATCAGCTGGATGTTTAAGACGCTTCAGATTAATGTTTATGTAGAACGTAGCACGGTAGGCTATGATACCATAAATTTGCACTTACCCCTGCTTATCCATCAGTAAACACACACACACACACACACACACACACACACAATGCAATACACACACAGTATCATCCCTATACACACTCCCTCACACATACCTTATTTTTATTGTTTATTTCCGTGTGTGTGTGTGTGTGTGTGTGTGTGTGTGTGTGTGTGTGTGTGTGTGTAAAACGATAAGTGAACTGGACTTTCGATCAGATCAGTTCTCTCCATCCTACGTTCTCTCCTCTGCCTCATGCTCACAACCAGCAGGACTACATTACCCATCTCGCACCAGCACATAAGTGGCCGTCACCTGACCGTGAGAGAGAGTGCTCCTCTCTGCCTTCACTGGCTCCAATGCAGACTGTCTGATCAATCAGAGTGATTGGCTTTGATTGATAAGGATGATTTGTCCTAATAATTACATCTATCAGTTATTGATTAGCTCTGATCTGTGGAACTGATAAGGAGAGGAGATTTGATAAGTCGTCAATTATTGATGAGTGGTATTGATAAGGAAGGGAGATCTAATCACTGTCTAGTCAGCTGTTAATTGAAAATGAGAATAAAATTCATTCTTGATTGATTAGGATGGTACAATCCCTGGTAAGGAAAGTCTAATCAGGTGTATTGGTTAGGATGATCAGCTCTATCTTTGCTTAGGAGTCGTATCAGATCTGATCAATATCACAGGAATGTGGAGCTGCATTTGATATTATTGATGATCAGGATGTGATTGGAAGTGAAGGTTTAATTATACTGGAAGGAAACCAGTAGAGTGAGATCGGAGATCAGACAGTCTGCACTCAGTGCACTTTGCTCAGCCATATGATAAGAGAACCAGACGCCTCATTAAAACCTCTCTCTCTCTCTCTCTCTCTCTCTCTCTCTCTCTCTCCCCGTTGAGTTTATTGATCGGTTCATTCCTCGGCGTGTGTAAATAAATCTAAAGATGTAAATATTCTCTATTTTTTGACTGTCAGTGTGAATAATCCTTGTTCAGTATCGAAAAACAGACAGAAGGTTATGGAAGCATTTGCATTTTTCTCTCAGCCATCAGCCCTAAAAAGTATTCCCCTCTCTCTCTGTTTCTCTTTCTAATTCTCTCTCTCTCTCTCTCTCTCTCTCTCTCTCTCTCTCAGGAACATTACAGATGCAGTGTTTTCTCTTTCTTTTTCTCCTGTTCTGATGTTTGTTTATTTGTACTGAGAATATTAAAGAAATGTTTTTTTCTTTTTCTTTTTCTTTTTCTTTTCTGTTTTTTCTTTTTCTTTTTGTCGTATTTGATTCGAACCGATGGCCGCGATGAAGAACTGTCAGAGGTTGTTAAAACTGAGGGGTTAAAGGTTGTGCCAAACGCTTCTGTGTGTGAGTGCCATTCGCTACACTGAACTTTACCAATAAAACCTGGACGGTGTTCTTTTTAAGCTCCGCCTCCTTGTACGTTTCTTCGTAGGGCCGCGCAAACGAGCCGGTCGTGTACGAAACATGGCGGCTGGGCACTGCAGTTAGCGTTCAGCATTTAGCACGTCTCTCACTCCGTCTCTCTCTCTCTCTCTCTCTCTCTCTCCTCTGTGCTTTGTCCTCTCGCACCCTCCCTCTCGCTCGCTCTGCGGTGTTACCATGGTAACTGTGAGATGTGGGAAACCCTCTGTCCTTCAGGAAGAGAGAGAGATAATGAAATGATAGAAGCAGCAATGATGTAAGGGCCAATAATTAGAGTTTGGGCTCCGTATGAACCTCAGGATCAGTGTTTAATCACCTTTATTGATTGATTGATTGATTGATTGATTGAAGATGAACCCCATTGAAGAGGATCTTTCTCGGTTCCGGTCTTGAGGAGCATCTGCTCCAGCTCTAATGCTGATCCTCTAACAGGAACATTACTGATAGTGTTGGAGCCCTGATAAGTTCTGGTTCTGGTTCTGGTTCAGAGCACGGTTCCTCTATCAAGATGCTTTATGCTGAAACCTAAAAAAAAAAAAACACCATAATATTCAGATAAACAGAGGGGCCTGATGATCATCTAAGACTTTCTGCTGCACCGTGGTTCTGCTTCTGAGATCCTGAAATAATTAGATTTAATAATGTAGATGAAGGTAATTACACTGTTTTAGGGTGGATGTAGATGTTTCAATGTTTGTAGGTGATTGTACCTTTTTGTAGATGTTAGAGTGTTTATAGGCATTATGGTGGATGTAGGTGTTTGAAGATGTTTGTAGGTCTGTAGGTGGATGTAGGTGTTTAGGTTGAATGTATATGTTCGTAGGGTGTTTGTAGGCGTTTAGGGTGTATTTCGATGTTTGTAGATGTTTGTAAATATTTGTAGATGTTTGTAGGTATTTGAAGGCATTTGTAGATGTTTGTACGTGTTTGAAGACGTTTGTAAAAGTTTTCAGATGTTTGTAGATGTTTGTAGATGTTTGTAGGTGTTTGTAGATGTTTGTAGATGTTTGTAGAATTTTGCAGATGTTTGTAGGTGTTTGTAGATATTTGCAGATGTTTGTAGGTGTTTGTAGATGTTTGTAGATGTAGGTGTTTGTAAGTGTTTAGGGTGGATGTAGATGTTTGTAGATGTTTGTAGAAGTTTGCAGATGTTTGTAGGTGTTTGTAGATCTTTGTAGAAGTTTTCAGATGTTTGTAGGTGTTTGTATATGTTTGTAGATGTTTGTAGGTGTTTGCAAGTTTTTGTAGATGTCTGTAGCTGTTTCTATATGTTTGTAGGTGTTTAGGGTGGATGTAGATGTTCGTAGAAGTTCGTAGATGTTTGTAGAAGTTTTCAGAAGTTTGTAGGTGTTTGTAGATATTTGTAGATGTTTTAGGTGTTTGTAGATGTTTGTAGAAGTTTATAGGTGTTTGTAGATGTTTGTAGATGTTTAGGGTGGATGTAGATGTTTGTAGATGTTTGGAGACATTTGCAGATGTTTGTAGAAGTTTGTAGGTGTTTGTAGATGTTTGCAGATGTTTGAGGTGTTTGTAGATGTCTGTAGCTGTTTCTAGATGTTTGTAAATGTTTAGGGTAGATGTAGATGTTTGTAGGTGTTTGGAGACATTTGTAGGTGTTTGTAGATCTTTGAAGATCTTTGTAGGTGTTTGTAGATGTTTGCAGGTGTTTAGGGTGGGTGTAGATGTTTGTAGGTGTTTAGGGTAGATGTAGATGTTTGTAGACATTTGTAGGTGTTTGTAGATGTTTGTAGGTGTTTAGGGTGAATGTAGATGTTCTTATATGTTTGTAGATGTTTGAAGGTGTTTGTAGATGTTTGTAGGTGTTTGTAAGTGTTTGTAGATGTCTGTATTTGCTTGAAGAGGTCTCTAGGTGTTTGTAGATCTTTGTAGATGTTTGTAGGTGTTTAGGTTGGATGTAGATGTTTGTAGGTGCTTGTAGACGTTTGTAGGTGTTTGTAAGTGTTTGTAGATGTCTGTATTTGCTTGAAGAGGTCTCTAGGTGTTTGTAGATGTTTGTAGATGTTTGTAGGTGTTTGTAGACGTTTGTAGGTGTTTAGGTTGGATGTAGATGTTTGTAGGTGTTTGTAGACGTTTGTAGGTGTTTGTAGGTGCTTAGGGTGGTTGTAGGTGGATGTTTTTTCATTGTTGGTGAATCTGAATGTCTGCTTCTCTGCGAAGGCCTCTGTTTCCTTGACAACCATCGGCCGAAAATAGCTCCATCTATTTCTCTCTCTGTTCGCCCAGAATGCCTCAGCCTCTTGAGTTGCCATGGAAACTTCTGAATGCCATGGTGATGATCCTAACCATCACTGCTGCAGAACTGTGTAAGTGTGTGTGTTATGCTGCCCTCTGGTGGTGGTTTTAAGTGTCATTTGAACAGTTTTATTCTCTTTAAGAATTTAATAATTTTGTTTTTGCTTTGTCCTGTAGAAGTGAAACTGCTGGACAACCGCGCCTCCCAGAGCCTGTAGTGGGTACTGCAGGTTCTCACAGAACGGTGGGCGTGGTCTTTGTGGCGACGTCACACAACTGCACTTGCTAATATCTATGCAACTTTAGCACTGAGATTATTAGCTTATTAAGTACGTTTAAACAGGAGCTAAGGCTAAATGAGAGCTATAGCTACAGGTTATTCAGTAAAACATTTAGTTAGACTAATATTCAAACTGATATAGAACTTATTTTAATTTAATGATACCTTAAACATGAGTACGGCTTTGATACACAGCGTACAGCCGGACGAAATAGCGCCCTCGTATGGACTGATAACACATAGCAATACTCATATAGGATATTGTCACAGAATACGTACAAATAGGTTACATATTGATATGAAGTTCAAATATTACTTTATTTTGGGTTTACAGTCTGATATGTAGATCAAACTGATATTTAGTTGGGGTTTATTTAACAGTGAATGGACTTTATCAGGGTTTATGGTCAGATATTTCAATTGGAATTATTTAATTCGGTTTAGATAACATAATACATCATATTTCCTGTTTATTAATACCATACAATCATAAAATCTTCACACTGAACGTTTGATTTTAATACATGAAACACATAAAATAATAAACGGTTTTCTGTGCTCCACTAAAGAAGGTGGCGCTGAAACACAATAAAGTGAATCCCGGACAAGAAAATGGATGCCCCTAGTGCTAGCGTGTAATGGAACCACTTTTTAATTGATAACTACTTTTTATTTATAGCGTTACACGTACATTAGAGCTTATTTAATTACTGGATCTGGTGGAGCTGCAGCAGAAGATGCTTCTCGTGGTTTAACTTCGTTCTGCTTGAGGTAAGTTACACTGAAGCGCTTAGCTTAGCTGCTCGGTTAACGGTTAGCTCTAGTTAGTGACTTACGTTTAGAGGGGAAGAGATGTGTGACGGAGCCCGAGTGAATCGCTACGTTAAACCTAGTAGGGTTGCCAACTTCTTCAACCCCCAATCAGGGACACTTTCCTCCAGGTGTGTTCGCACCCCCAGCAGCTGACCAACAATAATGGAAATATATATATATATATATATATATATATATATATATATATATATATAATATATATATATATATATATATATATAAAATATTTATTAATATTAATTTAAATAATATTTATTGTATTAATATTAGATTATTTATTTATAGAATATTTATTAATTTTCAGAAAAGGAATTGTGAAAGCTTTCACAAATCTGAAAATCCCTAAAATTTATAAATATTATATAAATGAAATAAATAAATTTTCATATAAAAATTTTATCTGTGAACGCTTTCATAAATCAGATTCTTCTTCTTCTTCTTCTTCTTCTTCTTCTTCTTCTTCTTCTTCTTTCGGCTTCTCCCTTTATCAGGGGTCACCACAGCGAGTTAAGCGTTTCCACCTCACCCTGTTCCTCCACGTCCTCTACTCTCACCCCAACTCCCTGCCATATCTTCATTCACCACAATCAAATAACTCCTCTTTGGTCTTCCTCTCCGTCTCTTGCCTGGCAGCTCCATCTCCAACATCCTCCTACCAATATATCCCCTATCCCTCCTCTACACATGTCCAAAACCCATCTCAGTCTTCCCTCTCGAATTTTGTCTCCCAATTTTCCAACCTGTGCTGTCCCTCTGATGATCTCATTCCTAATCCTGTCCACCCTAGACAATCCTAAAGAGAACCCTCAACATCTTTAAGTTCTGCCCATGCCTCCAGCTCTGCTTCCTGTCTCTTTGTCAGTGCCGCTGTCTCTAACCCATTACAACACAAGGCTGGTCTCACTACTCTCTCTTATATAAATCTTCCTTTTTTCACTTTTGCTGTGACCCTTTTGTCACATAGCACTCCTGACACTCTTCTCCACCCACTCCATCCTGCCTGTACTCTCTTCTTTTACCTCCTTTTCACACTCCCCATTTCCCTTGGACAGGTTGGATCCCAAGTACCTGAACTCCTGGACCTTTGTAACCACTGATCCCTGTAGCCTGACTGTTCCACCTGCCTCCCTTTCATTTACACACAGGTATTCTGTCTTACTACAGTTGACTTTCATTCCTCTCCTTTCCAGATTATACCTCCACCTCTCCAAGTTCTCTTCTACCTGTTCCCTGTTCTCACTACAGATCACAATGTCGTCTGCAAACATCCTAGTCCACGGCGATTCCTGTCTGACCTCATCTGTTAGTCTGTCCATCACCAGAGCAAATAAGAAGGGACTCGGGGCCGATCCTTGATGCAGTCCCACCCCTACCTTGAAGCTATCTGTCACTCCTACAGCAACATCTCATCTCACCGCTGTCACGCTGTTGTCATACATGTCCTGCACTAATCTAACGTACTTTTTAGCCACTCGAAAAAATCATAAATCATAAATCATAAATAAGATTATGCCTAAAAAATAATAAATAACATCATAATAAATGTTTATTAGACAAAATTATATATGTGAAAGTTTTAACAAATCAAATTATGCCTAAAAGTAATAAATAATATCATTACAACAATTTATTAGACAAAGTTATATCTGTGAAGGCTTTCACAAATCAGAAAATGCCTACACATAATACACAGTATGTAAATAACTGCCTATTAGACAAAGTTATATCTGTGATAGTTTTCAGAACTGATGGAGGGTAACTGTAACCTGTGCTGATTCTCTATATGATCAGTTTTTGAGGTTATATGGCCTGATTGGACGGTTTATGGGGAGTTAAATTAAAGGCTTAATTATTTCGCGGTTTATAGGAGCCACGTACAGACAGAATTAAGACTGTGAAAAGTTTCACAAATCAGCCTGGTCACCTTACTGCAGGTGTCAGGAATCTAATGGTCACCTTTAGAAGTTATAAGCTTTTGAAAATAAAGACCTAAAATGTAATGACCTATGATTTCACTTTAGATGATGACGACATCTGAATTCACAAATCAGGACGAGCCAAATGTAGCATTAATCACAGTTTAAAGTGACTTTTGTCACGGAATGCAAGACGAAAAAAGCTCCGAATCGCTAACCGCAAACCAACTTTACTGCGGTTGGCCTTTTGGCTTCCCGCTCTTTTTTATAGTTGCAAAGTCTTTTTTTCTCTACAGGTTCACTGCTCATTTTGACAACATAAGGCTCCGCTCACACGCGCACACACACACACACACACACACACACACACACACACACACACACACGTCTGTCACTAACGTAGCTACTACGCCCGGAAGTTTGTATCAGTTTTGTTATTGGCCAATGAGGCTGTGATTGGAATACGGGACTGGAGCTGTCCCGACGGGACAAATCAAAATTGCCCAAAAATCGTGATGTCCCGGACAATACGGGACGGTTGGCAACCCAACTAGAAATGGTGTAAAACTATGAAACTTAGACAAGCTAACCACAAATAGCCTACATGGATTTACTTTACTTTACTTACTTTGCAACTCTTAGGAGCACAGTGTAGCAGTACGACTGATCGGCCACCAGAGGGCGACAGAATCTATGATGTCTAACGATATATAATTATCCTGTTTTTGCTTTATTTTTAGACTTTTTAAACTAATATTACAAAACATTAGTGATTAAAGGATCGAACTTTATCAGAAACAAGTTGGTTGTCACTGGCTCAGTCCATTCTGGAGAATTATTAATTGTAAGTTGATTTAAATGCAGTTATATGACTTTGTTTAATATATCGAAGGTTAATGCAATTACAGGTATTTTTAAGAATGCTCTGAACATAAAATGAGGGGATTTAAATAAAAAAGCAAGAGTTTTTTATAGATCTGGATGCATTATGAAGACTAGAGGGTTCAGTCTGTGATCAAACCAAAGTGTGTGTGAATATAAATAGTATTTTTTACTGGGTTTACGACGTGAGACAATCAGAGTCCACAATCAGATGGCAGTTCACATTAATGGTACATTTATTAATTTTATTGTATTTATTTCAATAAATCAATACTCCAAATTAAAATCTGTATTTCTTCAGTCATCCAGCTTCAGTCTTTCTTCTCCATTGTAACAGCTAGAGAGAGAGAGAGGTCAATTAACGTCCATAATGTTATTAGTTATTTAGTTTTTATGTTTTCCGTAGTTTGAGAGGTGGATGGATACAGATGTGTGCTCTCTTTTACCTTTGAACTGGAGCGTACACTCCACCTCGTCCTGTCCCAGCTCATTAACAGCCATGCAGGCGTATTTCCCTCCATCAAACGTACTGGGCTTACGGATGTTCAGAGTTAAAACTCCCTGATTGTTCTGCATCAGGTACTTGGGGTCGTCACCGATGATCATCCTGTTCTTCATCCAGATCACCTTAGGCTAAACACACACAGGTAAGTACAGGTAAGTGTGAAGTAACGTGTGGGTGTGGGTGTTACCTTTGGGAATCCTTTGACGGAGCAGCTGATGGCGGTGCTGTAACCCACAACTGCTGATCTGTCCACTAATGGGGTGGTGAATTTCGGAGGGCAGCTCATGTCCTTCTCTTTATATGGAGCAGTCTTCAACTCCAGTCCTGCAGAGGGCGATGCATATGCATTTAGCACTAAATATGGATTTTATTTAATCTAAAATCTAAATTCGGGGAGCTGACCGGTCTTGCTGATGGTGGCCGTGTCTTTGCTCAGACACGGGTCCTCACTCAAACCACATAGGTTCTCGCTGTACACACGGAACATGTACTGATTCCCCATCACCAGGTCCGACACGGTGCAGTTCGGGCGGCGGTTGTGTTCATACACGGTGAACCACTCCTGCAACAAACCAATCAGCTAACGCCTCAGCTAACACCTCCCAACATACAACCCCAAATCAGAAAAAGTTGGGAGATAATGGAAAATAGTAATAATAAGTAAACACAGTGTTCGTTACATTTCCTTTTATTTCATTGCAGACAGGTTAAACCCGAGACTTTGGATGGGGCAATGTAGAGCTAGTGATGAGATAAAAAAAAAAACAAAATAATGATGTGATTTCAAACAGGTGATTATAATCATGATTTGGTCCAAAAGCGGCATCCAGGAAAGCCTGGGTCTTTGAGGAGTAAAGATGATCAGAGGATCTCCAGTTTATCACCAAATGTTTAAAAACAATGTTCCTCAGAGAAAGGCTGGAAGGGATTTATATATTTCAGTTCTAACGTTTTCTGATTTGGGTCATGGATAAACGCATGGATGTCCCTTATAAAGATGTCATCTTTAAGGCTGTTTATGTTGCTCTAAAATCTCAGTGTACCTTTTTGAAGTGTAAATGGACATGGTTATAACATGAGGCTTCTTTTAAGCACAGTAACATTTTAAGTGGTATCTGTGAATGTAACTCTGTATTGTAGAGCTTGATAAAGGTTTGGTAAAGGAATCCCTTGTCCATGTGGTTCTATCAGCTATTGATGAATGATGGTTCTTGATGCAGTGCCGTCTGAGGGAGCGGAGATCACCCCATTTCAGTTTTTAGGAAATTCCTCCAGATTCCCCGAATGGTTTAATGATATTATGCTGTGTAGAGGGAGAAAATAAATCCCTTCCAGTCTTTCTCTGAGGAACATTATTTTTAAACATTTGGTGATAAACTGGAGATCCTCTGATCATCTTTACTCCTCAGAGACTGAGCCTTTCATGGATGCTGCTTTTGGACCAAATCATGACTATAATCTCCTGTTTGAAATCACGTCATTATTTAGTTTTTTATCTCATTACTAGCTCTACATTGTCCCCGTCCTAACTTTGTTTGGAATGTGTTGCAGGGCTGTGGGTATTTATTATTCACAATTTCACACCGTCACAACTTCCTAATTTTCAATGATGAATGGATGAACCGTGCCTGACCTTGGTTTTCATATCAGCTTTCTGGATGGTGTAGCCGGTGATCTCACAGTTGCCGTCGTCTTTCGGTGGTTTCCATTCCAGCGCCGCGTTAAATCCCCAAACGTCCGTCACTTTGAGGGCTACAGGCGGCCCGGGTTTATCTGTACACCATCGGTTACGTGTCATTGTTCGTATATAATTAATTAAAGGAGGCGTTAGTGATGTAGATCTGCTGAAGTTCTTACCTACGATGCGGATGTCGATGGTGGCGCGGTCCTCCATGCTTTCGATCTGCAGGATGAGTGTGTATTTTCCAGAGTGATCTCTCTCAGCCGTACGAATGAACAGCACCGAGTCCACGTTCGAGTTCCGGATGTTCACCTTCTTAGGATCGATCGGTTCTCCGTCCTTCACCCACGTGGCTACGGGACGAGGTTTACCCTGAAAAACATGATGCATCGGGGGAATTTATGACATGTGGGTTAAGCGTTTGTGTATGAAGGCTGGGCCGGACTGTGCACTGACCTGGAAGGGGATGACCAGGTTGATGGTTTCTCCCACTCTCTTGATGAATTTGGTTCTGAGGTGACGAGGAAGACGGATCTTAGGATGCTCTGAGAGACGGAGGGAAGGTTAGGCCTCTAATTAGAAACACCGTAGCATAGGAAGGCTCTCTCGTTCCCGTGGTGAGCTTTTATTTACCCATGATCTCTCGGACGGTGACGGGCTGAGCGAGGAAGGCGGGAGGGCTCCGTCCCGCGATGTTCACTGCTACAACGCGGAAATTCATCTTCTCCCCCGTAGGCAAATTCCTCACCGTGTAGTTCTGACGGTCCACCGGCTCGGCGTTCGCCACCTGCCACTCTGTGTCTGATGCACGCCAACACAACGACAACAAGCCTTACACAGACCGACCAATCAGAGAGCCACAATCCTGACCCTAAAGCTCACACTAATCCTAGTCCAGTCCTTATCTCTGATCTTAAAACTTGGTCTGATCCTTTCCTCTGATCTTAGTCCGGTCGTTCCCTTTAATATTGGTCCTTTTTCTTGTTTCTAATCCTGGTCCTTTTCCTTGCCGCTGTTTCCTCTGGTTGCTCGATATGACTGTAGATCCATTATAGGATCCAAACCATTAAACTGACTGAAGTTCCTGATCCAGACGTAGTCGGCATGAGTGCCCCCTCACCTCCCTCCTTGCAGTACTCGATGATGTATCCGTCCAGTCCCCCAGCGCCGATCTTTTCGGGGGCAAGCCACTTCAGAGAGCACGTGGTGTCGGTCACATCTTCCACCATCAGTCTGGTGGGTTCACTGGTGGGAGCTGAGAGACGAGAAGAGGAGTTAGAGTCATCGTCTGTTGTCAAGTGTGTGTGTGTGTGTGTGTGTGTGTGTGTGTGTGTGTGTGTTCTCACCGATGGGCATGAACGGTTTGGAGTTGAGGCTGGGCGCAGACACTCCGATGCCGTTGACGGCGTACACTCTGATCTCATACAGAACTCCCTCAATCATCCTCTTGGCCTCGTATTTGGTGTCTTCATAAACATCGAAGTTGAGCTTCGTCCATCGGGATGATCCCTTCTTCTTCCTCTCCATCAGATAACCTGCAGAGATGGAACACACACACACACACACACAGTTTTTGGGACCACTTAGAGCAGTCATTAGTTACCTTTACCTCGGTGTGTGAAGAGATTTCCCTCTTTTTTACACGATATGTTACACTGATATTGACTGACATTTTATACTGATATGATGTCCCGGGGTGTGTGTGTGTGTGTGTGTGTGTGTGTGTGTGTGTACCCTTACCCTTAACCGGTGCTCCACCGTCGAATTTGGGCGGCTCCCAGATGATGGTAGCACTGTCTTCTCCTACTCCAGTACACTTCACATGCTCCGGGGGATCAGGAACGTCTAAACCCACACACACACACACACACACGTAAAACACATTTACGTGTATAAAAGTAAGTGTGTGTGTGTGTGTGTGAGTGTGTGTGTGAGAGAGAGAGAGAGAGAGAGAGAGAGAGACAGAAAGAGAGGCTCACCCACGATTTTGACGAACAGGTTGGCTTTATCCTCTCCCGCCGGGTTCGTTACAGTTATAGTATAATTTCCTTCATCGTCACGCTCCGCCCCCTCAATGACGAAGCTGCACAGGCCTGTCCTGTTCTCCACTCGGACACGCCCTGTCGTCTCCACCAACGGCTGACACGCACGGGAGGAGGAGCCAATGAGAGTCCGCCCCCAAAATGCACGCTCAGTGGCGCGGCCGACTTATCATCCTTACTGTATTGTTTAGTCTACGTACCTGGTCGCCCTTCATCCAGCACACCGTGGGGGCGGGCTCTCCTGTGATCTCCACATCCAGGCGGAGCTTGTTGCCAGCGACGACAATGATGGTGTTTTGAGAGACCATGTTTCCCGTGGTATCGAGATGGATCTTAGGAGGATCTGCGTGTGAGGGGGAGAATGAACTGTGTAAGGGTTAATGGGTTTAACACCTCGTACCAGCAGCAGGTCCCCTCACGCCTCACCTTGTCTAGGAACATAGTCGATCTTGATCTCTGTGGAAACAGACAGAATCATATTTTTAGAAATATAGTATTGTTTTGTCACAAACTGCAGTGATTCCCCGTCTGGATTTCCCACAAGTCCTGATTACAGGTACACACTGATTAGTGACCACGTTACGTTCTGGGAAGCAGGGCGCTGAGCGAAATGGACGTTAGCCGGACGTTACTCTAGCCACACAAATTGTAGAACCGAAATCTAAACTCTGACTACGCAATATAAACGTAAATAAACACACCTCGCTGAATGCAGAGCACCAAGAGGGAATGAGTCCAGTTATAGAAACACTAATTCCCAGAACAGGTAATGCAGGATCACCTTTTAAACACTCTGAGTACAAACGTCTTGGGTTAGGGTTAGGGTTAGTCTACTCGGTCACTCCTAAAAGTGTCTGTAATGTAACGTAACGTCCTTCCTACTTATCCAAGCTGTTCATGCAAAGCATGTTTTTCTTTCCAGTTATAATATGTTTTAATTTTTAAGTCAAAGCAAACAGACGTTGAACGGCGCTTCCCTGTATATTGTGAATGTTGCAATTTATTGTGCAACCAATAATAATAATAATAATAATAATCTTACCTAGGAAGTTCAGTTTAGCCGAGATGCTCAGAGCGTAACCATCAGGAACAAATGTGTAATCACCAGCATCCCCAGGCTTCACATCGTCTATGATCAATTTGTGGATCCTACACACACACACACACACACACACACACACACACACACACACACACACTGTACTACAGGTACATACAAACATCTAATCAACTGTTTGCTTTAACGACTGAGGTCTTAAAAATTTTAATCAATTCTAATAGGAAAAATATCTGTCTTTTAGCACTGCAGATGCACAAGCAGAAGCAGGGTTGCCAGGTCTGCGTATTGTAAGTTACATTGGGCTTATTATTCTATAAGGTCTCTTATAAATATTGGTCAATGCACATGCAGGATGTTGGGGTTTGTTTCTAATCTGTAGTTTTTTATTTGGACTGATCCTCTCTCTCTTCAATATTCCTGAATGTTTTTTGTATTTAAACTTTAAAGTTAAAAGGAAAATATACTTTATTATTATTACTATTATTATTATTATTATTATTATTATTTTAACTGATCAGTGGTCACTCTCTCACAGCGAAGCCTATGTCTAATGCTTGCTTTGTGCTTTTTATTTATTTATTTTTTTTGTCAATTTGTTTCTTTTGGGCTCATTTCCATAGACCTGTTTCATTACTTTTGTGGGATCTGGCAACCCTGAGCAGAAGTCTGTCATTCATGTGTGAACCGCTCATCAATCATTTGTGTTTTCAGCGGTATCTCTGACACATTTAGGTATCGTTTGCCTGCTGCGTTCTTGTGTATTTGCATTGCAGTAGCATAAACAGATTATGTGACTATGCTAACGTCCGGGAACGTCTCGGTTAATGCCCCGTTTCACAGAACGTAATACAATAATAAAATGGCGCATACCTCTGTATCAGGACTAATAAACTGAAAATGTGTGTGTGTGTGTGTGTGTGTCGTACCGGCCAATGTGTGTCATTTTGATGCGCTCGTTGGGCAGAACCTCCACTCCATCTTTGTACCATTTACCCGTCACCTTCTCGTCTGAGACCTCACACTTAAACATGGCCTGCTCTGCAGATTTCACCGTCAGATCAGCGATGCTCTGTAAGATCTCCAGCTCCTTCTCTAAAAGCACAGAGACAGAGAGACTGAGGGAAGCAGGATGGTGGATTTGATGAAGTGCCTCCATCTGGGTCGTTCTGGCCTATCTGTTAGGAGGTGCTGGTGGCAGTGTTTTATGGGGGCACCCACACACGGTGACAGGCTCCGGACAGCCCAGCCACCAGTAGAGAGGATTGTTTGATCCACCGACACTAATGTGGAACGAGCAGCTCCTACAGTTTGGTTATCCACCATCCAGACACAGGGGGCACCTTCACTACACACCCGTCTCTTAGCAGCTTATAGAGCTTAGCAGAAATATTTGTTGTCACGACACCCAATACGTGTCCCTGCCTTCGTTTGCAGTGGTGTTGTTAATGAGAAACCCGTTCTGTTACGGACTGGAACCATTTGGTGTTTAGAGATGAATCCAGGTTCAGTTTGGGATCTGATGATGGTCGTGTTCAAGAACGGAAGCCTCTTGGTGACGCTTCAATCCTGCCTTTGCTGTGGAGCGACACACCAACTGCTGGTGTGATGATCTGGGGAGCCATCGCATACCACAGTCAGTCACCCCTAGCAGTGATACGAGGGACACTAACAGATCAGAGTGTGTGCAGGACATCCTGTGTTGCCTCTCATGGCAGGGCTTCTAACTGGCATTTTTCAGCAGGATAATGCTCACCCACACACATCAAGGGTTTACAGGAATTACCTGCCCGGTTGCCAGACTTATCACCAATCAAGCATTTATGGGCCCAGCTGGGACCAACAACTGTGGGTAAATGTGGCATGGGATACCATACTGAGCCTGTAGGCCTCCAACCATATCTCATCTTGTATCCAGGCTATAGGTGACCTAACAGGGGAACTAGAGCCTCCTTTCAATAACAAACTTATCCTTTCTCTCTAATATTATAATCATACAAATACAGTGGTGCTTGAAAGTTTGTGAACCCTTTAGGAGTTTCTATATTTTTGCATAAATACGACCTAAAACATCATCAGATTTTCAAACAAGTCCTAAAAGTAGATAAAAGAGAACCCAGTTAAACAAATGAGACAAAAATATTATAATTGGTCATTTATTTATTGAGGAAAATGATCCAATATTACATATTAGTGAGTGGCAAAAGTATGTGACCCTTTGCTTTCAGTATCTGGTGTGACCCCCCTGTTGCAGCAATAACGGCAGCTAAACGTTTCCTGTAGCTCCTGATCAGTCCTGCACACCACGGCTTGGAGGAATTTTAGCCCATTCCTCCGTACAGAACAGCTTCAGCTCTGGGATGTTGGGTGGGTTTCCCTTCACATTAGCTGCTCACTTCAGGTCACCACAACATTTCCATTGGATTAAGGTCAGGACTTTGGCTTGGCCATTCCAAAACATGAACTTTATTTCTTCTGTAACCATTCTTGGTAGAACGGCTTTGTGTGCTTAGGGTCGGTGTCTTGCTGCATGACCCACCTTCTCTTGAGATTCAGTTCATGGACAGATGTCCTGACATTTTCCTTTAGAATTCTCTGATATCATTCAGAATTCATTGTTCCATCAATGATGGGCAAGCCGTCCTGCCCAGATGCAGCAAAACAGGGCCCAAAACCATGATACTACCACCACCATGTTTCACAGATGGGATAAGGTTTCTTATGCTGGAATGCAGTGTTTTCCTTTCTCCAAACATAACGCTTTTCTTTTAAACCAAAATGTTCTATTTTGGTCATCATCCGTCCACAAAAAACATTCTTCCAGTAGCCTTCTGGCTCGTCCACGTGATCTTTAGCAAACTGCAGAAGAGCAGCAATGTTCTTTTTGGAGAGCAGTGGCTTTCTCCTTGCAGCCCTGCCATGCACACCATTGTTGTTCAGTGTTCTTCTGATGGTGGACTCATGAACATAACATTAGCCAATGTAAGAGAGGCCTTCAGTTGCTTAGAAGTTACCCTGGGGTCCTTTGTGACCTCACCAAAACTATTACACGCCTTGATCTTGGAGTGATCTTTGCTGGTCGATCACTCCTGGGGAGGGTAACAATGGTCTTTAGTTTCCTCCATTTGTACACAATCTGTCTGACTGTGGATTGGTGGAGTCCCAACTCTTTAGAGATGGTTTTGTAACCTTCAGCAACTCTTTTTCTGAGCTCCTCAGAAATCTCCTTTGTTCGTGCCATGACACACTTCCACAAACATGTGTTGTGAAGAGCAGACTTTGATAGATCCCTGTTCTTTAAATAAAACAGGGTGCCCACTCACACCTGATTGGCATCCCATTGATTGAAACACCTGACTCCAATTTCACCTTCAAATTAACTGCTAATCCTAAAGGTTCACATACTTTTGCAGTCACTAATATGTAATATTGGATAATTTTCCTCAATAAATAAATGACCAAGTATAATATTTTTCTCTCATTTGTTTAACTGGGTTCTCTTTTATCTACTTTTAGCACTTGTGTGAAAATCTGATGATGTTTTGGGTCATATTTATGCAGAAATATGGAAACTCCTAAAGGGTGCACAAACTTTCAAGCACCACCATATCATCATCATTACATTCATACATATAAAGATTCATTCAGTCCCAACAACTCCTTCTGTAAAGTCAACAAGTGTATGAAGTAAATAACTAAGTCATATATTTTTACCCTCCACGATCAGCTCTCCTTTGGTGTGCCCCCCGTTGGTGAAGCAGTGGTACATTCCTGTGTCTTCCAGTGTTGCCTCTTGGATGATGAGCATGTGCTTTTTGCCGTCCTTCTTAATGCGGTAGTGTGTGTGTTCACGGGTCAGCTCCTCTTCCTCATAGCACCTACACACACACACACACACACACACACACACACACACACACACAGGTAAGCCAGTGGATTTCAGAACTGCACTAAAAACATGGCTTGAGACTCAGGTGTGGGGCTTCCACCTTAAGCATGGGCACCAGAAAAGCCAGGGGGTCACCTACATCTGGAGAACAGATCACCTAAGAAGACTCTGAGGTGGTACGAGATGGGTACAAGCTCGTACCTGTTCAGCCCGGGACATTAATGAAGCTGTTTCTCTATTATTTTTTCTTCTCTTTTTCTCTCTTCTGTTGTAGTTTCAAACTGTACCACTAAAGGGAGCTATGCTGAAGAAGTGCTGATTGGCCACGCCCCCTGCTGAGTGTTACCTGAAGGCAGTCCAAGATCCTTTTGATGGATCATGGTGCGAGAGCCGGTGCATTCTCACTTCAGCACTCTCTAATTATGATGTCCCATGTGTTAGTGCCCTGAAGGGAAGGTACTCGTAATACAGAGTGTGTGTGTGTGTGTGTGTGTTTCTAACCAGATGACTTGTGCTCCTTCCTCTGAAACCTCCACCTCGAACTCCACCCTCTCTCCAACCACCACCTGATAATCATCCAGCAGCTTAGTGATGGTAACGGGGGGCTCTAACACACACACACACACACACACACACATGAATTGTTTACAATTGTGTCACCATCCCACACACCTAGACATTTCCCGTACGATTTGTGTGTGTTACCTTTGACGTAGATCTCGGTGAAACACTTATCCTCTCCGACCACACACTCGTACGCTGCATCGTCGGCCAGAGTGCACTTATTAATGGTCAGAGTTCGCACGTTCCCGCTGGCCTCCATAATGTACCTACAGCCAATCAGATCACAGAACAGCCCGATCAATCACTGATCAATAATAATCAGTGATTCATGTTAGTCGAAATCAGAGGGTGTGTCTGAAATCACAACTTATTTACCCTTTTGGAGGGTCCGAATTCTCAGTGGACAGTTTGTTTCCTGTACACTGCATGACATTGTTACCCATAATGCACCGCAAATATAGCGGGCATCCCAGGTACAGTACTTACGACAAACTCCCAAACCCCAAACCTCCGGAGCGATGAATTTTGTGTATTAATATAAGTACAAAATATTATTTAATAACTATTTAACCACAGCAACATTTGATAATAATGTGCTTCCTGGAAAATGAGGCTTTAATATTCATGTATTCTTCGTGGCTTTAGTTCGTAATACGTTACACTTACTAAAGTCATGGCGGAATATGATCGAATGTGGAAACATCGTGGAGCATTTCAGACACACCCATCATTCAGTGTCACATCATTAAGAATCAGTGAATCATATTAATCAAACAGTGATGTAGATATTTCTGCAAAAATAAATCTGAACCTTCAGAACTAGTCATTAAAGGACTCACTGAATCACTGAACTGGATCAGTTAGAATCACTGAATCAAACCTGGTCAGAACCAGTGAATCAGATCAGTCAGAATCATGATGCAGTTGATTCAGAGTCACTAGATTAGGGAACGGATTCACAAACGTGTGTTAAGAAATAACGTTACGAAAAACTGCTGTTCTTCAAATAAAGTTTTAAGAATTCTCTTTTTTTCTTAATTTCTCTTTTCTTAAGACCAGTTCTAAGAACAAGTGGTATTCTTGTAAGCGTTATACTCTTAAATGTTTTCGTAACCTTATGATTGCATCACACTTGCATCGGAATTAGACGCTGTCTCTGCCACTGTTACCCGTCTGCGTCTGTTTTCTGCCGTCACTCCACCATTATCGTATTTTCCAAGGATTTTTCCCCGGTATTTATTTCATCCACCGTCACCTCTATTTCTTGTTTGTTAAAATTCTGCTAGAAATCTGCTAGAAACGCTTGCTTTGATGTTTTTCCTGATCAAATAAAACCTGTGATTCATGTGGAAATAGAAACAGAGAAATTGCGTGCGTGCGTGCGTGCGTGTGCGTGCGTGTGTGTGTGTGTGTGTGTGTGTGTGTGTGTGTGTGTGAGATACTTTGCAGAGCCTTCAATCTTCTGGCCGTTCCGGAGCCATGTGACCTCAGCGGTGGGATCAGCCAGCTCCACCCTCAGCACCACCTTCTTCCCCTTCATCACAGAGTAAAACTCCTCCAGACGTTTGAGGAACGCTACACACACACACACACACACACAATTACTAATAATAATAATAATAATTACAGTCATATCTTGGCATTCAACCATTTTACAACTTGTCAAAATTAGTTCTTGATGCATTTTGGAAAGAAAACTTATTTTAAATAATAGAATTTCACTAGAACATGAATCGAGAAGAAATCTCCTAAGAAATCTAGTGATCACCAGTGTTGGACATTAACTTAGTAAATGCGATTTAAGTAAAATGCCAGCGCCGAGGGCATCAGCGTCCGTGCCTGTTTCCAGAATGTCCGTGCCAGTAGCAGTCCCGAGGAGCTCTGTACAAGAGTCGTTCCAGACAGGGTCAGTCCCAGAGGGTGTCTTTAGCACTGTCACCATCACCTGGACTCACCTGGGTCTTATTATTTTTGATTACTGCCTAACCACATAACCGCTCTCCCAAGCACTATCGCGGTAGGATTATCTTGGGTCTCCCGACCGTTTGGTGCGGCCCCGTCCACCGGATTACCCTCTGTTGCGTCCCCGGACTCTCGTGTTTGCGGCCTCGTCTGCTACGTCCTGTTTTGTAGCTCCGTTCGAGTTTTGTCCAGGTTGGCGTTAGCATAGCTTCTCGTTAGCCTTGTTGCTTCATGCTATTTTGCGCTACTTCCATAGCTTCATGTTTACCTCCGTGGTTCTCTGCTAGCCTCCGTAGCTTATCGCTAGCTCTTCGTAGCTTTACGTTTGTCACCGAAGCTTTTTTCCTTGGTTCAGGTTTTCTCTCCTATCTACTGTTATTAGTATTATTACTTTATTATCATTGTCTTTATAATAAACTGTTTCATTTTACTGGATCCCTGCACTCGTCTGCGCCCCGTTATCTCCATGTACCGCATCCTGACAAAGGCAAATACTTTTGTATTTTTACAAGAGATCTAAATGGAGACTTCTGCGTTCACTGGAGTAATATGTTACCTTGGTTATCTCTACTTTAACTCGAGTGCTTTGTGTAGTTCGTCCAACACTGGTGATAAGAGCCAAAGAGGAAAACACTTAAGCACTTGTTTCATTTATAATCAACAATAGCGCTGGTATTTCATGTAATTATTGTTCTTATATTTTTGGCAGTGTGTATAAAGTAGAAATCCATTAATGCTTATAATGCCATACAGTGTGGAGTTTCTGCAGACCTGGAACAGATTCATTCAGTTTGCTTTATTCCTTATGGGAAAATTCTTGTCGTTTTCATAACTCAACGAGCCTTCTGGAACCAATTAACAACAAGAACCAAGGGACCACTGTAATAATAATAATAATAATAATGATGATGATGATAATAATAATAAGTGGTGCTGTGAGGGTCCGGACCTTCGCTGTGTTTCTGCACCACAGGTTTCATCTTCTTCAAGCGTTTGAGCATTCCTCTCAGATCAGTGATGCCGTACTGAAAGGCGATTTTCTCATATTCACTCGGATGGGCGTTCTTCAACATCTCCCAAATCTCATTCTCATCAACCTCAGGCTGCACCTTCTGCGGCCTAACACACACACACACACACACACACAAAGAGAGAGAGAGAAACATCAAATCACAGTAATACTTCAGTCTCCTTGTTTCCATAAAGATCCTAAAGTAAAGCGTTTATAATAGTTATGTTTTTACGTGTACAGTAGAGCTGAGATTTGTGGTGGATTTGTGGTGAGTGACCAGGCCTGCAGCCCTTCCACTGTTAGTGTGTGATTAATAAATCAGCTGGTAAGAGATCAGGACGATTATAATACGGGATTATTCTGAAAATACTGATCGAACATTTCAGTCTCTTACTTCTTGGTGGCTTTGAGTAGAGCGCTGAAATCCAGCTCTCCTTCATCCTCACCGGCATCACTGCGCACACACACACACACACACACAAACACACACATTATACACAAATACACACAAAGGTAATACACACTGTACACACACATACAGACTTACGCGCGTTTGAAGGCAGACAGAATATCCTGGGCTTGTTCCTGAGCAGCTAAAAAGCAGATGCACAACTTCAGCCTCGCTGACCCATAATCCTGTGTGTGTGTGTGTGCGTGTGTCTGTGTGTGTGTGTATGTGTGTGTGTGTGTGTGTGTGTGTGTGTGTGTTTACCTTCCACCGAAACCTCAAAGGTACAGCTGTCACATTTGTCTTTGGCCGTCACCTCACACCTGTAACCTCCAGCATCTCCTGCGACAACTTTCACCATCTTCATCTCATATGTGTACACCTACACACACACACACATCTTGTTTAGCAATGCCCCAAATTAAAGCACACACACACACACACACACACCTTGGTGTTCCTGTCGTATGTCTCTTTAAACTGAAGGTGTTTTCCAGCTTTGCTGCCCAGGTCCAACCATTTACCCTTCAGCCACTTCATGGTGGGCTTCCTCGCCAGAGTGGAGGCATCAACCTTCGCTATAAACACAATATCTTTCCCTACACACACACACACTTTATTACTAAGGCTGTTTGCCTTGCATGTTGAAATAACATTACGTAAATACAGACAGAGGGAGGAAGTGCGTATACTCGTAACAGTGTGGTGTGTGTGTGTGTGTGTGTGTGTGTGTGTGTGTGTGTGTGTGTTGTACCTGCGATAGCTACCACATTCTCTGGCTTCTCTATAAACAGCCCAGTCAGTTCGGTCTTCTCTATAAAAACAAAACATACATGTCACCAGACATTAACACACACAGACAAAACGCACACACGTTTAGTACACAACACACCGAGGAGAAGCTGTGTGTGCATCGTACACATGTTCAAACTCTCACACACGTCCAGTCATACACACACCGAGGTGAGGGATCATGTGTGCAGTTTATATACACACATGTAAAAATGATTAACACACTTTAAATGATCACTCAGGTTTTACAGCCCAGTTTGGATGGACCACACACACACACACACACACACACACACACACACACACACACACACACTGAGACAACTGATCATGTGCGTATTTTTTCATACACACACACTGATGTTCATTATGTTCTCGGTTTAACAGACCTAATGGACTCCTAATTCCCGAAGGACCTAGCTCCCTAAACCTTTAGTTATTCAGACCCTTAGTTCACTAAGGATTTGCTACCCTATCCCATAATTCCCTGGACTCCTAGTTATCTCTTAATTCCCTAGACCCTTAGTCCATCTAATCTTAGTTCCAAAGACCCTTAGTTTTCTAGACCCATAGTTGTCTAAATCTATAGTTCCTTCAACCCTATTTCTCTGGACCCTTGGTTTATTGACCTTTACTTCTCTATAAATGTAGGTTTCCAAACCGTTTCTTAGACCCTAATTATCTAAACCCTCATTGTCCAGACCATTAATTCCCTACATCCTTAGTTCTCTAAACTCCCAGTTCCCTGGACCCTTAGTTCCATTGGTTCTTTGCTAGACCACATTATCTAAAAGGCTAGGTTCATAGAAATTATTTCTCTACACTTTTAGAGCCATACACACTTAGTTTTCCAAAACCCTTTGTTTTTTAGTTCTTGAAGCTATTAGTTCTTTAGACACTTCTTTCCCTACACCCTAGTTCCCTACACCCTTAGTTGCCTAGATTCATAATTCCATAGAATCGTCTAAATGCATAGTCCTTTAAACCATAATTTTTCGAAAACCTTGGTTTCTTAACCTGTGGTTCTCTACATACTTACTTAGCCCAACACGTTGTTTCGTAGACCTTAGGTCTTTAAACCCTAGTTCCCTACACCCCTATTTTTTAAACACCCTTAGTTGTCTAGACTCCGAGTTTCATATACCGTATTATCTAAACGCCTAGTTCCCTACACCATTGTTTCTCTAGACCTTCAGAGCCACACACACTGTTTCTGAGACCCTAGTTCCCTACAACCTTAGTTGCCTAGATCAATAATTCAATAGATCCGTATTTCTCTAAACCCTTATTTCTCTAGAGCTTTAGTTTCTAAGACCCTTCATTCTTCAGTCTTAGTTTCATAGACCCTATATTCTCTAGACCCCTGATTCCCTAGTGTATTAGTTCTGTCATGTACCAGTTTCTCTGCTTTTCCAGTTGCTGACTATCCTAGCAATCTTTTCCCCAAATTCCTCAGCCCACATTCTATGTTGCCATGGTTTGTATCTGGTACCCTACCACTTTCCCAAAATTCCCTAATTCTCCCTGTGTCCTCATTCCAAGGTTTTGTATTCTCTAATCTGCTAGTTCCCTGATTTCCTCTGTAGTTAGCACGGGGGGATTCCAGGGCGTCTCTGATTTTGTGATTAGTGACATCTTCAGATATATATATATATATATCACATGTACATACATATGGATATACATTCAGTCATTCATGTGATCACACGTGGATTTTAATCTCTCAGACTGGTTCATGTAGTCAGAGTGTAAATGTAAGGGAGAGCAAACACACACGTCAAAAACCGTGTGATCATCTGACAAAAAAACATCACGCAATAATATTATTCCTTATAATATTATTATTATTATTACTATTATTATTAATAGGGAGGGTTTTAATCCGTCATGCACACGGCGTGTCTCACCAACTTCTCCTTCTGTGTCTGTGAGGAATTCAACCATTCATTAGATTCATTCATCTTATAGTAATATTGAATCATGTGCAGGAATCTCAGACTTTAAAAACTGCATTTTAATAACAGAACTGTAAATCTGGACCTAGTGCAGTATATAACACCCAAATGCACGATTTAATCACATTATAATGCAAAACCTTTGTTATGTAAACAATTTTTATATATCAAATTAAAATTCATTACAGACAGTCCAAACATATACGCAAATAATGCAACAAAAAAGTGATTTCATTGCAAAAAATCAAAACAAATAAATAAAAATCAAGTCTGGTTGCTCTTAGCCAAATGTACAGCTTTGCCTCTGCACTATTTTTGTAGTGATACCAAAAAAAACCCCAGAGAATTCATTCTAATAAATTAATTCTTTTAGTAGAATTAATTCCAATAAAAGTGCATTTGGAACCCAAACCTTCCGTTCGGATCAGGACAGATGTGTCCACTAGAGGGTGCTGCTGATCTCATGTGCTTTTATACTTGTACACAATTAAACGAAAGCAGATGGAACACGAAGGCTTACCCTCAGATTCCGTTTCGGGACCTGAAACATACAAACCGTTTGTTACTGTGATAAAAAACAGTGATTATAATTGTAATAATTGTAAAACTAACAAACATTTACCTGGCTGCTTTGGAGCAGGCGCTTCTGGGAAATACAGAAAGAAATATATCAGCAAATACAAAGCATCACAAACATTACCGATGCTGAGGATAAATATAACCACACAGTCCGGGGGCATCTTGATCCCCATAAACCCATAAACACCCATAACTCCCGGAAAATCTAAACCTTACACCGTCCTGCGCCGGGGCGAGAGAGCGAGAGAGAAACTTGATTCAAAGGGCTTGACCTTAGGATTGGCATGTCAGTGCTACTCCATCTTTCTTCAGATCCTCTGCTACTGAGTTACTTTCTATCATCGGTTCCTCCTGTTATCGTCACGTTATATTTATATTCTGGCTGATGGTTCCTGGTACTCGAACTCAGTGACTTTCAGGATGGTTCTTTTATACGGTTCAGCTTTAAGCAGGTCACGTCTTAAAAGTTCTGCCTGTTAGATCTGCTGTAAATGTGACGTGAGACAAACAAGTCCAGGCAGATTTATTTCTAGAGCCCTTTTTACAACGGAGCATTGTCTCAGAGCAGCTTTATTGTTTTTAGATGGTCTTCTGATATCTAAGGCCGGTCCCAAACTGAGCAAACTTAGGGCAATAGTGACAAGGAAAATCCCTAAATGTTATACGGACCAAGACTCAAAAAGGGACCCAACCTGGGCATGGGCAGCTTAGATGATAAATGTAAGAATTAACCAAGTTCATTCATTCATTCATTGTATTATCCGTGCCTAACCGGCAACACAGAGTGCAAGGCAGGAACAACCCCAGACAGAGCAGCAATACATCCTAGGTTAAAAAAGTTATCTAATTAAAATTAAATCTGAGGCTGGAACTGATGATGGAAGAACAGCTGTGGTGGAACAGAACCTAAAGATCATCTGCAGCTTCACTCCTGACTATAATATCAGAACCAGAACTAAAACAAGAACCATAACCAAACAGGCCCTGTTCGTTAGGAGCGTGTGGATCAGCTTTTCATGACTGTGCATTGAGTGATCTACAGCACCATCATTGGACTCTGGAGCAGTGAAACCTCCATAAATACATGGTTTGATGAGAGTAAAACCAGGATCTTGGGAGTGTCCTGCACCGCAGAACCATCCAACAACTTCAGGATGACGCAGAACTCTTACTATGATCCACAACATCAACATCACTAATGTTCTAGTAGCTGAATGGAAGAAAATCTGGAGTTCTAACCTCATAAGAGAGCTGAAACCATCCAGAAAAGAAACAAACACTGGGAAATAAACAAAGTCCTGGCTACGGTGGACCCAACGTCCATCATATGGAAACCCCTCCGGTGCTCTCGACCTTAATCCTCATCAGTCCCAGAGGATTTGTTTCTCCATCAGGCTCAGCATTATTCCCAAGAATCTGAAACCAGACGCCCTGTCAGAGAGGGGTCCTGGCACGACTGGACCAAGCTCCTGGGCTGTAGAGGCCATGGTTCAGTAGGAGTAACTGGATCCTGGGAATTCGTGAGTCTGCACACCAACTTCAGTAAGAAGGCCAGTGCAACCATCTGCGAGCAGCGCCGACCCAAGGCCTTGATATTTTCTGGAATTTAGTTTATAATGAGAATTAGATGATACTTCTAAACTTTTCAACAGTTGTTTGAACCCACCTGAATTGACGCCGTGTCTTTGCTGATGTAATCTGTGACGGTGTTTATGTCTTATCATCTGTTTGTTCTTGTCATAAGGCGCTGTTTTTGTAGAATGATTCCTCTAAGGCATGCTGAGTGTGTTTGTGTGGTGCTATCTTGGCTGGTTTAATCCCGTCGTGGACAGATGATTCCTGATGTTTATCCTAATCTTCATATTCTGACAAGGATGGATATCGTTTGCATTTTATTGAATCCGATTCTGATTATCAATTCCAAGTTTCGATTCCAACATGGTGAGAAAAGGTGCCTGGTATTTGGACAGAAACAAGTTCTTTATATGTTTAATCTTTCAACTGTGTTTCTCTCACAAACATTTGAGCGCTTCATACTCTAGCAGAGTGTATCAAAACAAACTGATGTGATGATGTACGTGATTATACTACGCACTGGTGCTGGCGGATAGGTGCCTCCTTAATGCAAACAGACTTTTCTGTTCATTCACTGGCGAAGCACAAAATGCATTAGTTGGAATTGATAAGTGGAATCTGAACTCTGTTTTTAACAGGTACCCAGTTCCTAGAGTTTTGAGATTTGAATACGTGACTCTTAAGGCTTTTTTTTTTTTACTTTTTTGTCATACTTGATAATGTCAGCTCCCACACAGAACAGAACAGAACAGAACATGAGCTGTGTTTTCCAAAAGTTGTTGTTCTTTTGAGACGTCCTCAGTTCTCTTTCAAACCTTCTGCACTTCAGTGTTGATTCTTAGAGTATAATCCGTTAAAAAATGGTACGGTTAAAGCGTTGATATATGATTCCACAGCCATCAGAAGCGTCAGTTCCTCATCTGTTGCGGCAGCTTTCCATGACTGCTCTGTATCAGGAGCTTAACATGGTTTCATTGTCACATTACTAATGCTGTTCTTTTTACATTCACTAATCTAAGAAAAACAACCTTGTCTTATTAAACGGATTAAAAGGTGAGTTAAAGCACCGTTGACAGTTAACACACACACACACACACACACACACACGCACACACACACACAATGATCTCATGCTTGTCCTTTCACCTTTACACTTATAGATAGTCATGAGTTCACAGCCCCCGCTCTGGGACCAGGGTTAAATTAGGACTCCTCTTTCTAACACACACACCCCTCACATACCCTCGGGATATTTCAGATGTTTGTTGCTTCCCCATATGTCTCTGTAACGCGAGGCCTTTCCTCACACACTGCAGGAGACGGGCGAGCACTGTATTACGTTTAATCTTCGCACTATTGGCGAAGTCTCAGTTCGTAAGCGGTAATGAATTTCTCCGTAATCATGCGGTGTGAAAGCGTTTAGCACCGCAACAGGACTTAAACACTGCAACACATCCCTGAGCTAACTCTCCCTCCCACACACACACACACACACACACACACACACGGCAACACGTGTTGGAAGACACGATGGACAAAATCACAGATCCAAAGAAGAGACGAACCTCAAACAAACCTCATAAACCAAGTGGCGATAAGAAACTCAAGCGATTATGCACCTCACAAGACAAAAGAAGAAAATGTAAGAGTAACACCGCAGGGTGTACATAAGATGCCAGGGCAGGATTACGCAGCACAGCGGGCACAGAAGCTTGCGACGGAATAAAGCGTCAAATTTGGCAATGAAACAAGGTAGACAGTAAACACTTAAGCCATGTCACACAGTGAGAAACAGAAAGTGCCGACTTAAATGCTGCAAGAACAAATCCACACTTGTCAGAGGTGGGATCTGAACCCTGGACCTTCTGGTCCAATGAACTAGAAAGTACAAATGCTGGGTGTCGGAAGTGCTATCTGCTGCTATAAGGACACGACTGGTTATGAATGAGGGTACGAAAGTCAGACGAGGGTCAAACCTCTGCTGCAAGAGTGATTTCTCTGACTGATCGAGGGCCCAAAAATGTGAGGTTTTACGTTTGCAGTCAAACATTACCAGAAAAGAATTTGGTCGATAGCTGTGGAGCTGCTGATAGTACACTTGGTGGGAGAGGGGGATAAACTGGGGGATTTGATCAATTAAATTTGGTAGGAATTTGGTAGAAAAATCTTACAACAATACAAGATGCACACAATATCTAAAAGATGGGTTCATTAGAAACTATTTTTATTGAGTCCGATTCTAATTTTTGATTTCAACATTGTGAAAGAAGTTGCCTGATATTTGGGTTTATTTTTAAATCTTTCAACTGTGTAATTTTAGCCTTTTTGTACTGGATTTTGTAAACATATTGCATTTCGCCTTTTCGTTATCTCTCTTCAACTTTGGAGTGATTATCTCTCAGTGTCCGGCTTACGCTAATGCTCTAGCGGGGCGTATCAAAACAAAATGGAGTGATGACGTACGGGATCACATGACACACCGGTCCTGGTAGATGGGTGCCCCCTTAATACAGATGGACAAGATGTCGAAAAGATGGGTTCATTAGAATTTCTTTCTGGGTTGTGAGGTAGGATTGAAAGATCGAACACGTCTTGGAGAGAAGAAATAAAAATATTTCAATCCAAATTCATCACCTAAGCTGTTTGAGCAGTCAGATTTAAATCCTCGTGGCGTGTTTACACGTTTTTGCGTGAGGATCCGATCCTAAAACATGTAACGGGGTATTAGAGCGTCCTGTATGAGATCCTCAGTGAGAAGGTATGAAGTCATCAAAGAATCATCAGTTATTACTATTTTTAGACCTGTCTCCACCCATTATCTTATTACACCTCAGGATGGGTGTGTAACTTAGTCATGTGTATGTGTGTGTGTGTGTGTGTGTGTGTGTGTGTGTGTAAAACAGATTTATGAGCAGAAGGTATTTCCCTCCAGGAATTATTTCATCGTGAAGATGAGTCCAGAATTCACAACTTAAGCTGGCAAATCCTCAAACGGTCCCACCACAGAACCAACAGAACCCCAGACATTTCTCACACCTTGTCCTCTGGCCCTCACATTATAAAGGTCAAATTGTTGAAGAAAAGCTCGTCCACTGAAGCATCTCGTCTGATTCCAGTGTGCTGTGAGGACTTTTTATTTGAGGTTTATACAGTATATAGTGCAGGTGATGATACGGGTTGTTTATGTGTGTTTTTGAGAGTGATGGTGGATGAGTGCTGGATTAACACCGCTTTAATGGGAAATATTTTGTATTTGTGGGTTAAGTGAGGACTTTGGGGTGGATATTTAATGTTAAGCCATGACTACATCTACTTTTATATGATTATATTAGAAGGTAACGCCTGGAACAAAGGATCATTTATTCTTGAAAAGTATCTTAAGATGGAGATGACAATAAATCCAATAACCGACATAGGAACCACAACCGCTGAGAGTCCTTAAGATCAATTTTACATTTTAGTTCAGTATAAAATGTATATTTTTATAATCTGCCGGATATAAAAGGGACAGGGCTTTATTCTTTCATTATATAAAAGCAGTTTTTGTAAAACTCTGCAAAGAGCTGTATAAACAACGCGCTGCAATATTACAGACTGGAGTTATAATTAATAGTTTAGGATCTGCTATTATAACAAGAACAGATGCAGACGGCCTACCTCCTCCCCCCACACACACACACACACACAAACACAAACACACACACAGACGCACAAGTTCTCATATTGCTTCAAGAGCTAATTTAGGAGATTTAAGCCAGCTATGGTTATAAAAACGTTTGGAAGATGAGAGGAAGGCTCAAATTTTACTGTCTTTACAACTCAGCCCATTCCTCTGCCCACACACACACACACACGCACACACACACACACACACACACACACACACACACACACACACACACACTAGACAGATCGGCTCCAGAAGCTCTTTGATAGAGCAGACTAATCCGGTACATTTAGATAAACAGAAACATTTTTATAATATGATAATAAGACCATAATAACACGTCTTAACGAATCTCCAGATTCCCTGAGTACCTGATCATGTAGTCTCCTGGCACTATATTTAACTCGTTCCCTAATTTCCTCACTTATCCTATACACTGTTCCGCAAACACACAACGCCGTGTCACGTCACAAGGGTTCAAACCTTCAGGCCCGTTCCTTTAACGTTCTCATGCATTATATAACCTTTTAGTTCACTTTCAATTCCCGCTGTAACACAGTACGACCCACGGCTGACCCGAACTTTATCTCTAGAACCTCAAATTAATTTGGGAAAGAGGTCAGGCTACACCCAGATTAGCTTAATACCTTCAAAATAGCTTAGCTTCACTTATAGCTTCAATAAAAGCATCAAACTTTGGGTGTAAACACATTTAGGGCCTTCTAGTCTTCTAGTTCCACCTTCTTATAGCAGATTAGTTTCTTGGTTTTCTAGTTTTCTTATTTCATAATTCCCTTCCCTTTCTATTTCATGTTGTTGTTTTTCTCTAGTCTCTTAGTTCATTGGTTTTCTAGTTCCCTTGATTCTTAACTCCCTTCCCTTTCTTATTGGTTTTCAAGACTAATTTGTAACTGATTTCATCAGTCAAACTAATTTCTCGACTAATAAAACTCCACAAAATAACAGAAATATCCAGCTAGTAGAACCTGCTCAAGTGCGTGTTGACAAAAAGGAGAATGTTTAAAAGTAAATATCAGCACCACCAACAATATAATATTAATAATAATAATATTAATACAGTAATCTAATCTGGTTCTGAAGTGCAGCTGCACCATAAATCACTAGTGATTCTTCATTTAGGATTCAGTCATAACTCAAGTCAAGTCAGAGTTATTTCTATAGCGCTTTTTACAATGGAGCATTGTCTCAAAGCAGCTTTACAAATTTCAGATTATCTTCTAATATCTAGGGCCTATCCCAAACTGAGCATACCTATGGCGAATCTGCATTTTGTCCATCAGAGGAATGGTGGTGTTAGTAAAGTATCTGTATCTTGGTAAGGAATAACAACAATCAGCTATAGATAGAAGTTTCTGAAAGTCCTCGTCTTGTTTTGTTGGAGAACGGATCCTCGTACTCGTAAAACGTTCCTGTATCAGTCATCATTCAAACACCTTCGTTATTGTCGGTTGGTTCTGCATAGTTTCTGGACCTCGCATCATGTGAGGTCCTAAAGTTATCTGGGTTTCCGTTTGCTCTCATGGTGCTTCCTTTGGGCTGGCTGAACAGGTTTGTCCCCCCCTCTTTGTATATTAAATCTAAACCAGTTACAAATAACAAATGATGATAGTTCCCTAGTTCTTTACTCTTCATAGGTTCCTGGTTGCCAAGTCCACTTACTTCTTAATTTTGTTGTCTGATAGGTCCATAATCCGTTAGTTCCCTACTTTCATTTATTGACTAAGATCCATGAGTCTACAGAGGTCCTCACTCTCTAGGTCCTTAGTCTTGTAAACAATTCTACTAATCATCCCAGTTCTCATAGAGTTCTGGTTCCTTAATCCCTTAGTCTCCCCAGTCTGTCTGTTTCTTTGTCTCCTACTTTCACAGTTTCATCTCTTAGATCCCTGGTCTGATATCTCACTAGTCCCTCCATTTCCCTAGATTATTTGTCTTTGCAGATCTTGGTCTTTATTAGTTTTCTAGTTCCTTAGTTCCCTTGATATTCAGCATTATAATTCAAGTCAAGTCAAATTTATTTATATAGCGCTTTTTACAACACAGCATTGTCTCAAAGCAGCTTTATAAATATATTAGATCAAAGCCCTAGTTGAGCAAGCCTGCGGCGACAGTGGTAAGGAAAAACTCCCTTATAGGAAGAAACCTTGGGAGGACCCAAGACTCAAATAGGGACCCATCCTCCTTGGGCAGCCTAGATGTTAAATACAATAATTGAAGAGTATATGTAAAGATAATACCCTATTTAAATTTAGAATAGAATAATTATATAGACTAAGATGATTTGAACTAATAAAAAATAGAGAATAAGATCTATCTATAGCATATAAGGTTCCCTGTATAATTCCCATATAATTCCCTGTAGTTTATCAGTTCCATAATCCCTTAGTCTCTTGGTCCTTGGATGACGTATTGCCTGATCTTCTGATCTCTCAGTATATTAGTTGATTAGTCTTAGTTCATTAGGTAATAAGAGAGAATTAGGAACATTTGTAGCCTTTAGCAGACACCTAAAAAAAAATCAAACAGATACACTCTTATATAACAATGGGCCTTGCTCAAGGGTCCGGCTTCGTCCGAGTCTGAACCCTCAGCCTTCAGTTCCACAGTTCCAAAGCTTTACCAGTGCACCACCACAGATACACTCACTAACTAATAAGCTCAAAAAAGTGATTTATTACAACACACACAGGAGTGTATTCAGTCCCTTACCACCCTCATACCTCCAGTACACACTCGGATATCACTGACGCTCACACACACCTCAACGTGCTAACCCTCTGAATTCCACACACCGAATTACACCTCAGCATGAAGGGCTCAGTACCGCATTTAACACTAATCCCACATACACACACACACACACACACACACACGCACTGCTCCTGTTTATGTGCTGTAAACAGCAAATAAACACCTAGAAAGTTATCCTATTCATCACATTCTTCTTATTACATTTCAGTTACTATTAAAGGTGGAACTTTGAAGAATAAGCCCTCCTGCACGTTCTGGATTCTTCCACACTCGGTTTGTGGTTTCTCTCAGCTGGACGCATTGTTGGTGGAACAGCATAACTTTCTAGAAATCGTTCCTAAACTGCTGGAGGTAAGATATTGGACTGCCCACGGTGATCAGCTCAGCATCTGAATTATATTCCCCATATATATATTAGATATAACGAGAGACAGCTTCCTATAATAGATAGCATAATATTGTAATATATTACAGAATAATAATAATAATAATAATAATAATAATAATATTACCTTTTTTGGTTGGCACGGGCATGGTGACGGCTCAGCTGATTCCGCTGCTCGTCTGCACTCGCCCCTCTGCTTTTTCCTTTTTATTCCTCACTCGGTCCTTCTTCGGTGAGGGAGGGGAAGAGGGGCGAGAGAGCCAGAAAGACAGGGGTGGATAGAGAAGGGCAAATGATACCCGAAACCCCTGAGGAGACTTGAAGGAGCATATTTATGAACGAGGGATCAGGCCAAAGACAGGAATGGAGAGCAGGAGGGGAGGTGTGATGTTTCTCTCTTTATTTTTTTATCATGCTGTTATTCTTTAATAGTCGTCCATCATCGTTAATCATCCACCTGTCTAACCCTAACTCTGTCTGTCTCTCTCAGTTTCTATTCATACACAACTAAGCAAATAAAAATATCATGCACATGCACACGGTCAGCAACAATACTCAGGTATGCTGTGGGGGTTAAACCATGCTACGCTGGTATTAAGGGGCACAAAGTATGCCGAGGAAATACCCCTCCATGACCCGTTGGTATGTGCTTGGATGAAGGATGGAGCTGTCATTTTTTCACGTTGTTTACGGCAAAACTCTGATCCGACCTTCCGAACATGGCAGCAGAAATCAAGACTCGTCAGACCTTTTTATCTTCCAACAGTAGCAGGACAGGAGTGGCTCCCGGTGTGGTCTTCTCCTGTTGTTGCCCATCTGCTTCAAGGTCGGACGTGTTGTTTGTTTAGAGATGCTCCCCTGCATACCGCAGCTGTGGTTATTTGAGTTCCTGTTACCTTTCTAGCAGCTCAAACCAGTCTAGCCATTCTCCTCTGCCCTTTTCTTTTCCAGACTATGCTCTGTAAATCCTACTGATGGCACTACAAGTGAAAATCCCAGGAGATCAGCAGTTCCAACAACTGTGCCACGTTCAGAACCACTTTAATCGCCTTCCTTCCCCGTTCTGATGCTCAGTTTGAAGTTGATCACGTCTAAATGCCTAAATGTGCCAAGCTGCTGCCGTGTGATTGGCTGATTAGGACAGGTGTACCTAATAAAGTGGCCAGCGAGTGTGTATTATTGTTGTGAACAATCTTCAGTGACAGGATCTGCCACGTTATGAAACATTTATAAAGAATGATCGACTTTTAATTAAATATTTATGATGTAGTAGGAAAAAAAGGTCAGCAAAAACAGATTTTAATTAGTGTTCCATTATAATCTTTTAATTCCTCGTTAACAGTCTGTCATCAAAACAACGACGTTCATCAACTCACTGGCAAGATTATTTCCTGGCTTCTAATTAGCTGTGTTTTTTCGAAAACAACGTTCCACACCAAAATTCTTGTGAACTTTTATTAATTAAAGCGCGCCACTGAAGAATGTCTGTGACTTTACTCGCGTGATTCTATCTGTGCGGCGTTTGGAAAATTTGGACTGAAAAATTACACATTTTTCTTGTTGTCAAGGGGCAGGCTGTACCACCTTCGGCCAGCAGAGGGAGACAAATACATGTAGGTTTCCTTCTGCGAATGCTGACCTACAGAAGGCACGGTCATCGACTGTCGGGAGCATAGCGCCACCACTTGATCCTCCGTTAGTACTGCAGCTCCCTCATAATTCTGTAAGGAGGCAAACTCAAGTGGAGAGGATAAACGTGGCACTATAGCACCCCCACCAGGCCGGCGTGAGCTGTTACTTTACTGTACGCACATACCAGGACTTATAGTCTTAGTGGCTAAGTTGTTTAAAGGTGGAATCGAACCCTGACCCTAAAGCTGACCAAACAAAGAAATAAAATGGACATTCCGATGGATATTCCTCCAAAATCAGGACCCAGTGTTCCCAGCATTCCCAGTGTAGCCCCGAATCCACCAGTTATGAGTTAAGGGTCGTGTTTGTGCACTTGTGTCTCTTACAGGAGACAGAATAAGTGAAGCTCCGCCCACACTGGGAGCACTGGTAGGGTTTCTCTCCGGTATGGACGCGCTGGTGTCTCTGGAGATTGGTCTGATGGTTGAAGCTCTTCTCGCACTGCGAGCACCGGTAGGGTTTCTCTCCAGTGTGAATGCGGTGGTGAGACTGCAGATCGTTCTCGCAGCTGAAGCTCCGCCCACACTGCGTGCACCGGTAGGGTTTCTCGCGGGTGTGAACGCGCCGGTGCTGCTGCAGGGTGCTCTCGCGGTTGAAGCTCTTCCCGCACAGCGGGCACCGGTACGGTTTCTCTCCGGTGTGGATGCGCTGGTGCTGCTGGAGGGTGCTCTGGTGAGCGAAGCTCCGCCCACACTGGGCGCAGTGGTAGGGTTTCTCTCCGGTGTGCGTGCGCTGATGGGTCTGGAGGTTACTCTCCTGAATGAAGCTCTTGCCGCACTCGGAGCACCTGTACGGCTTCTCTCCGGTGTGGGTGCGCAGGTGGCGCTGGAGGTGCCCCTGCTGATTGAAGCTCCGCCCACAGAGGGAGCAGCGGTAGGGTTTTTCTCCGGTGTGAATGCGCCGGTGCTGGAGCAGAACGTTCTGGTAGGTGAAGCTCTTATCGCACAGTAAGCAGCGGTAGGGCTTCTCTCCGGTGTGAAGCCGCTGGTGCTGCAGGAGGTCACACAGGCGGCCGAACTTCTTCCCACACTCGGGACACTTATGGTTCGGCTCCTGCATTCGCCTGGAGGGGCGAGAGGACGTCTGGTGGCTGCTCCTCGTGGACATCAGATCCTCGTATTTAATCTCTCCGGCGTTGAGAAGGCGGACGTACTCCTCATCATGGCATCTCCGGATGTGCTTATGGAGGTAGATCTGGGACGAGTACGACAAAGGACACAACGAGCAGGAGAAGACCTGCAACAGAGCCTCGGTAAATCCTGGAGAAGAACAAAATAGTGTCAGTTATGGCCTGATTACCAAAAGCATCAACTAGGGCTGGGGCTCTGTAGGCAGCTCATGGTCTGACTCGGTGAAAGCACTGAAACCAAATGGAAATAAAGGCTTCTCCTTTGTTTTGTTGCTTTCTCTTACTTTTTCATATTTTTGTCTTTTTCTCTTTCTTTCCTCTTGTTTATTTACCTTTTAATTGTCTCTTTATTTTTCTGCCTTTCTTTGGTTGTCATTACTTTCCCTCTTTTCCCTTCCTGTCATCTTCTTTGTTTTCTTCTTTTTTATAGAAAAGGGAGTTTTTCTCCCTTTTCTATATTTTTCTTTTATTGTCTTCCTTTCTTTTTCCCTTCATTATGTTAATTTGTATTGTGTTTTTGTAATTTTTCTTCCTTACTTTATTTAACTTTTTTCTTCCCTTCTCTTGTTTTGCCTTTTTATCCTGCATTTATTTACATTCTCCGTTTACTTCTGTTCTTTTTTGTTTTATATATGTCTTCTTATTATTGTTTTCTCTTTTTTTTCTTGTTTTGGATTTTTTTCCCATTTGTTTCATTTTATTTTGCATCTGTTCTTTTTTCTATTTCTATATATTTTCATTTATATTATTTTTATTTTGTTTATTTTTTCTTTCATTTTAGTTTATATTCCACTTTATTTTTTCTCTCTTTCAAACTGATTTGCTCTCATTCTTTTCCATTTGTTTTTCCTTTCTATTATTTTCTTATCTTTTTCATGTCTTTTTTGTTGATGCTTTGTTATTTGCCTTTGTTCTCTTTCTTTCCCTTGAACTATTTTTCTCTTTATTTTTCTGCTTTTCTTTTTCCCTCCTTTCATCTTTTACTTTTTGTTTCTATTGTTGTTCTTTCTGTATGACATGAGATAAATGTAATCCTGTGGATAAAATAATGAAATCTGTTTCCATTACAGGACAGAAGCCACTTTGTTTATTTTAGAGCCTGTGTGCATTTTACAGACGATGCTGTTTTTTTTACTGACTGATTATTTTTAGGTGTTTTATAAAGATGTGATAATAATAATCTCTACAGCTTTGTAAATAGTGACCCTGTAGGATCTGCAGCCTTTATAAGATCAGAGTCTGGAGCTACACTCTCTGGGACGTGGCTTTAGATGTTAGAGAATGTCAGACTTTCGGATATAAAAACTAAAAGAGTCTTTTTATTGAAATCTCTCTGAGACGGGACGCTGTCCCTCAGCTCCAAAGCCCTGTGTCTTATCCACCGAACACAGAAACTAATCCCCGAGATAACAGTTAGGATCCAGTTTATCATTCCCTTTGCTCTTTCGGAGCTGGGTTTAGCTTTGATATAGATCTTTGTTCCTAACCCTGTGTGGAGATCTTTTTGTTCCAGATGTAGTCGAACACCCCGCTGAGGTCTTTAGCGTATTCCTCGCTGTACCACACCAGCAGCTCCTGTCCCGGCCCGACGGCTCGGCAGCAGCGGTAGTAAATCCCCCCTCGGTACTGGAACGCCACCAGGTTCTGCTCCTCGTCGTTACGAGCACAATTCACAAACCTGGAATCAGAACAGCGTCCAATCAGAACAGAGTACAAAAACAGATGATCAGATCCCTGAGCGCAGCGTTCCTGACCTCATCCAGTTAGCATGGATCTCAGACTTGGCGTCGATGTACTCCTCACCCTCACCGCTCCTGTAGATCTGCAAATCAAACCAGCAGTGCGGGATTGAACCCTAACATGGCGCCACCTTCAGACCGTAAGACATCCGCTTACTAATTCTCTCACCACCCAGGAGTATCCACTGTTCATGGCTTCCTCCACCTCCACCGGCTCTCCCTGGTAGGGTCCGAAGTGAGTGCCGACCGGAACGCTCTCCCAGCTATTAAACACTCCCAGTCCTGCCCCGGGAATACCAGACTCCCGAATCTCCAGTCCAGCAGGAAGGGTCAGTCTGGGACGGTCCGAGACCCCCGTGGGAGCGGCCGTGTCGAGGATGAAGAGGGCCGGACCGTGAATCTCACACTTGTTGATGAAGAAGCACTGGCACTGCTCACAGTCTGGAAGAAAGAACGATGGCGAGTTAATGAGAGAATAATCCATTAATGTGATTAAATGTGCTACCACTCTTACAGAGACAATCGCCATCTTCAGGCTCTTCTTCTTTAATGCAGATGTTCAGACCAGAGTAGATATCATCATCATCATCATCATCATCACCTACAGAACATATAACAAATATAACATGAACGCCAGAGCATCACAAACACAACTACAGGCATTAAAACAAAATCTCCTCCAACTATTTAGACACACATTTTACCACATAGTTGTAAATGGCTTACAAAGATTGTTTTGATCCTCTGCCTTTACGTCCTCGCAAAGCTGCAACAATAAAGATTATTTAATAAAGTAAATCAAGCAATTAAACTTTTTAAAATAATCATTTATTTTACCTGTTCAGGATCAGGATTCTGCTCCCGTCTGTTATATGCTGATTCCATTAGAACATGTCTAAAATATAAATATAACCATTAAATCATAATATTATGTTAGTTAAGAGATTATAGTACATATAACAATAATTATGGTCGATAACAGGCCTGACTCTAGATATCACAACGTCTATTCATGAACAAATATAGATATAACAACAAAAATAAAAAAAACAACACCATAAGTGATATTAATATTAGAAATATTGACGTATCAACAGAATAATATTACTATCGATTGAAAAACTAGTACTAGCAGTGGCTCTGTGAGAGGGGAGGCCATCAGGCCGTGTTAGTGTGAGTGTGTGTGTGTGTGTGTGTGTGTGTGTGAAACACACTAACACTGTAAACTGTACTAATATTTAAGGAAAGATTAGAGAGATTCTTAACAACTATTCTATACAAGTTAAACAAGAGAACCCACACATATTTTGTTGATCTTCTAACTGGGGAATGTGTAAATTAAATCTATATTCGCTGTGTGCAAAAGTTTGGTTATGCTCATGTCTATGTTTTCTTTTCAGACCAGGAATGCTTAGACTTTTTAAAAGGATCTGTTTATTGATGTTAAAGTCAATATAAATATTGAAAGCAGTCATTTTAATAACAGACAGTTCGCTAAATCGCAGAGTTTCTCCTGTTTGTAACGGTTCGCTCAGACTGACCCCCAATCTCTGCTACCTCTAAACCTAGTGCACTAATTAGGGCGTAACGGCAGTTATTCTCACATCCTACGCAGTGCACTATGTAGGGAGGCTGAACCCATTTGGGACAGAAGTGAGGCTTTTCCTGTTTCGCTTACATCAGTGTATACGCGGTTTATAAATTCATTATTTTTGCCATTTTGGAATTATCTGGAGATAAAAAATGCTATTGATTAAAATGCACAAGAAAAGATTTCCTGTATAATTAATTTTTAAAAGGGGACAGGGTGCAATAATTCGCCGCTGAACAGCACGAACATGCACCGTTTTTATACACAACATTCACACAAAAACAAAATATTTAATTATCCTACAAGCAGGATATTCCACGTCATTGTTAATAGTAAGTACAAATAATAACTCCGAAATCTGTTTCTAAGGCTTTAATCGCGATTTTACAATTAGCCAAGGTGCTACGAGTTTCACTCTAACTTACCTTTAACCTTAAGTCTGTTATTATAACTCAGTCAGATCCACGTGATGGAACTTTGAATAAAATAAGGCTTTAATAATGTGTCGCAAATAAGCAAACATTTATTCATTAAATTAGATCTTTTATCGGTAACACATCAGCTACAGCTTCAATATAGACTCTTATTTAGTAGGGCTTTAACTGTATGGTGCAGCAGCGCCACCTGCTGTATTGGAGTACAGAACGCGGTACGCTATACACAATAATATCACGATAATCAATTATTTTATTATCATAAAATAAAATACATTATAAACATTATAGTAAGTGAGACGGTTAGTACCTTTAAACCTAATTTTAGCGCTCATGAAGGTAAAATTATATATATATATACGCGTACAATATATACTATATATATATATATATATATATGCGTGCAATTGAATTGCATACTTTGGCAATGATTCCCCTACCGGTATCCCTTCCTCAGACAGGGCCATCTGTGTCTGGATGCAGAATGTATAATGTAATGTATAATAATATAATGTATAATAATATAGAGATTTGAAGAAAGAGAGGATAAAGAGTCTAAAAGCTTATATTGTTCTATAAACACATGAAAGGTCAGAGAGAGAAGGGGGTGAGGACAGAGGGGTTAGTGTTTAGGGAAGGAAAGAGGAAGGAGAGAGAGAGAGAGAGAGAGAGAGAGAGAGAGAGAGAGAGAGTGTGTGTGTTTGTGTGTGTGTGTGTGTGTGTGTGTGTGTGTGTGTGTGGAGAGAAGATGGAAGGATGGAGTTAGAAATCGCTTTTGGACGTGGAAAGCAGAGCAGGTAAAAGGTCTTACATTTATTAATCTGTTATTATTAGTCAGTGTGTGTGTAGCATGTATAGTGTCAAAGTGTGAATGATGTGTAGTATGTGTAATGGGTATGTGTGGTACTACGTTCCTTGTATATAACTGTATTGGGGTAGATGTTGGTGTTTTAGGATTAGATGTTGTTGTTTTAGGGGCAGATGGTGGTGTTTTAGAATCAGATGTTGGTACTTTAGGGGCAGATGTTGGTGCTTTACGGGCAGATGTTGGCGTTTTAGGATCGGATGTTGGTGTTTTAGGGGCAGATGTTGGTGTTTTAGGATGAGATGTTGGTGCTTTACGGGCAGATGTTGGCGTTTTGGGATCAGATGTTGGTGTTTTAGAGGTAGATGTTGGTGTTTTAGGGGCAGATGTTGGCGTTTTAGGGGCAGATGTTGGTGTGAAAGCGCTTAGTATCAGATTTAATATTTATAGTTTTAATAATGTGATGTAAAATCAGTTTGATTAATTAGTGCTGAAATTTCACTGCTTTACCTACAGAAAACAGTGTGAACAGTGACACCTGGAGGCGGTTTGTTGAACTTGAGGTCCTATAATTAAAGATCAACTTGATTAACACGTTGAAAACAAGCTGCTCACATTTAATCTGTTGTGTTTTTGTCTGGTGCCTGAGCTTTCTGCTGTTAGTAAGACTAATTAATGTATTCTTTGATCTTTATTGTGCCAAGTCCAATCTTATTAATTTTATTAAGCGTTTATGTAACTATATATTTTTACAGACTGATTTTGTAGCAGAGTTTGAAGGGATGTCAGAGATTCCTCAACATCCCACATGGCTCCTACATACAGCATACCACTGCTCACACACACACACACACACACACACACAGAGCGCTGCTCAGTCTCTCAGAGTGTGTCATGAATATGAAGCAGTTAAAGGGCAGCTGTAACAATAACTACATTTTCCCTTTACTCATGAATCAGTGCCCACTCGCTTACTACCAGTCTGATGCTGCTCCTTCCCACCAGTTACACCAGTTTAAAACTCCAACCAACTTCTTCTCATGATACTTTTATTTATTTTTGTCTGTTCTAAACTTTCTGAAACATTTTCTCATTCGGACAGTGGAGGCTCAGTGATCAGGATCTCGACCACTAAGTGGATTATTATGAGTTCTAATCCAAACTCCTCTAATCTCTCACTGTGTGACCCTTAATCACAAATCAACCAAAAACTGGATAAAGTTTGTTAAAATGTTTAAAAAATGCAAATCAAATTGTTTGCCATGGTTGTGTATTCCTGTCTTAAACAACTGCTGAATAAGTTTGGTTTCCTTTCTGAAATCATATCATAAATCATTTCCCTGTAGTTTTCAGTCTCAGTAGATTGTCTTTTTGGGTTCCTGTTTCAAGAGCTATAAAGAAGTTCAGTTTGTGTTTTGGTATAATTAAGTAAAAAAAGTGTTACTTCGAGCTTCTTTATGCTCTTTATCTCAAGACTTGATTTTAGAGTTGATTAGACTTGTAATTAGCCTCGTAACAGTAACATTATGTTGGGTATATAACAGAACCATCTCAACCTTACAGGTAGCTGTTTCAGGTGTTTTAGAGTTTGGATGTGTGTTTGGATCTGGAATGAGTTTTGATATTTACCTGATTTGTGTCTCTGCAGGATGGAGGAACAGGACAGGGTAAGTCGAACATCCAGCATGGTGACGGTTTCTTCCACGACCACCTACAGGGTGAGATTAACACACTTGAGTTCAGCGTGTATTTATGTTTTTGGAGTTTGTGTTAAATTTGAGCAATGTTACCCAAACCTTTGCGTAAGACCATAATTGTGGGTGCAGGTGGATACGAAGCTACAGACATTCGGTAAAAGAGCTCGGTCGCTGAAGAGAGATCCGAACTGTGCAGTGGTGATGCGCGGCTGGCTCTATAAACGAGTACGTACACATCTACGTTTAGGTTAGGGTTTCTGCTTTTGGCGTCTAAATGAATGTCAGTGCTGGGTTTGTAAGTTTACAGACAAAAGCCCTATTCAGACAGGATTACATTTAGTCTTTTAGCAGATGTCCTAATCCAGATCAATTTACTACGGATGATCTTACAGTCCAAGGACCCAACAGTGGCAGCATGGCAGAGCTGGGATTTCAACCCTGGACCTTCTGGTCTATAGTCCAGTAACTTAACCGCTTGGCTACCACAATCCACGTGGCATTAGTTTTACACAGGGAGGTAAGGTAAAGTAATTATTATAGCCGTCTGTCATTTTTAGTCATTTTTACCACGTCAGTACAGATTCCAGTAACTTTTACCTTCTTTAAAACGAGCCCTAAAAATAAGATCAGATTATACTAATCCCACGCAAACAGATGAAATATTCCAAGTTTGTAGCTTTTTTTCTCGAGTATGACTCGCTCGAGGAGGTATTTAGTTTTGTCTGATTTTACCCATTACTCTTGTAACCTTCCCAAAATCCTCAATCTATTGATTTTGATTGATTTGCTTTTATTTTCACCAACACAGAAAATCACGAAGCTCAATTTTAATCCCTCACTTCAGACTGACTGATTTCTGACTCTTACCCATGACAGCATCCGGTTCTTCTTATGTCTTATGTCTGGTCCAGTTTTTTTTAAATAATCGAGTACCCACTCCAATCTCAGCCATGTATGCCAAGATTTCTTATCCTGTGCAAAGTGGTCATAAATTTTACAGTCATCCTGTATTGGAAGTACATTACCCCGCCTCCTCATGCAAACCTAATCCCGTCTGAACACGGCTCTAGACACCAACATCTGATGACATGTTCCACGTCCTGTCTGCAATCTGTAGTTTATTCCTTAATTTCTATGTTTAAAAATAATAATCCCAGTGCGAGCGTTCTAACATTTGCAGAACTGTGTGTGTCTGCAGGACAGTACGGGACTGAAACTGTGGAAGAGACGGTGGTTCGTCCTCTCTAACTTCTGTCTGTTTTATTATAAAGGTACGTTTGTGTGGTGTTACTGCTTTTATTTTTGGTATTTTAAGTAGTATCTCTTAGCTATACTGTCCCGGTTCTGATGTTCTAAAGCACCTAATAAAGAGAACGCTCTAATAATTAGTCGCTATTCATTTCTGTACCAAGTTGCTTGCAGTAAGAGGGGTCTCTGAATGTATGCTAATACTGGTCCTTCTCAAAAAATTAGCATATTGTGATAAAGTTAATTCTTTTCCATAATGTAATGATAAAAATTAAACTTTCATATATTTTAGATTCATTGCACACCAACTGAAATATTTCAAGTCTTTTATTGTTTTAATACTGATGATTTTGGCATACAGCTCATGAAAACCCAAAATCTCACAAAATTAGCATATCATGAAAAGGTTTCTCTAAACGAGCTTTTTAACCTAATCATCTGAATCAGCGAATTAACTCTAAACACCTGCAAAAGATTTCTGAGGCTTTTGAAAACTCCCAGCCTGGTTTCATTATTACTCAAAACCGCAATCATGGGGTAAGACTGCCGACCTGACTGCTGTCCAGAAGGCCATCACTGACACCCTCAAGCAAGAGGGTAAGACACAGAAAGACATTTCTGAACGAATAGGCTGTTCCCAGAGTGCTGATTTCAAGGCAACCTCAGTGGGAAGTCTGTGGGAAGGAAAAAGTGTGGCAGAAAACGCTGCACAACGAGAAGAGGTGACCGGACCCTGAGGAGGATTGTGGAGAAGGGCCGATTCCAGAGCCACCGTGCACAGGCGTGTGCAGGAAATGGGCTACAGGTGCCGCATTCCCCAGGTCAAGCCACTTTTGAACCAGAAAAGAAAACGGCGGCAGAAGCGCCTGACCTGGGCTACAGAGAAGCAGCACTGGACTGTTGCTCAGTGGTCCAAAGTACTTTTTTTTTTTCGGATGAAAGCAAATTTTGCATGTCATCCGGAAATCAAGGTGCCAGAGTCTGGAGGAAGACTGAGGAGAAGGAAATGCCAAAATGTCTGAAGTCCAGTGTCGCAAGTACCCACAGTCAGTGATGGTCTGGGGTGCCATGTCAGCTGCTGGTGTTGGTCCACTGTGTTTTGTCAAGGGCAGGGTCAATGCATCTAGCTATCAGGAGATTTTGGAGCACTTCATGCTTCCATCTGCTGAAGAGCTTTATGGAGATGAAGAGTTCATTTTTCAGCACAACCTGGCACCTGCTCACAGTGCCAAAACCACTGGTAAATGGTTTACTGACCATGGTATTACTGTGCTCAATAGGCCTGCCAACTCTCCTGACCTGAACCCGATAGAGAATCTGTGGGATATTGTGAAGAGAAAGTTGAGAGACGCAACACTGGATGAGCTTAAGGCCGCTATCGAAGCATCCCGGGCCTCCATAACACCTCAGCAGTGCCACAGGCTGATTGCCTCCATGCCACGCCGCACTGAAGCAGTCATTTCTGCAAAAGGATTCCCGACCAAGTATTGAGTGCATAAATGAACATAATAATTTGAAGGTTAACTTTTTTTTGTATTAAAAACACTTTTCTTTTATTGGCCGGATGAAATATGCTAATTATGTGGGATAGGAATTTTGGGTTTTCATGAGCTGTATGCCAAAATCATCAGTATTAAAACAATAAAAGACTTGAAATATTTCAGTTGGTGTGCAATGAATCTAAAATATATGAAAGTTTAATTTTTGTCATTATATCCTGAAAAGAATTAACTTTATCACAATATGCTAATTTTTTGAGAAGGACCAGTATATTCTCTCTCTGTCTCTGTCTTTCTCAGACAGTATGGAGGACTGTGTTTTAGGAAGCCTTCCTCTTCCCAGCTATAAGGTTTTCCTCTGCTCACCCCGAGAGTGTAAGACCAGGAAGTATGCCTTTAAGGTGAGTATTAGTGCGGTTGTGTTACTCGATCCAATCACTTTGAATCATCTAGACCTGGGCTGCAGATTGTGATTGCTGTATTGTAGCCAGTATAGTATGTTAGGGAATCGTTTGTCTCCGTGAGTTCCAACTCCAGTAGATTATATAAAAAGGAAAAAGGTAAAAGAAACAAGAATGAAAGCGATAAAAACGCAAACATTAAGCAAAATCGGTTAAAACCAAACAACGCCCAGTAGTCGAAACAAAGACACTGAGGTATATTTTGTGTAAATGGAGTTTGTTGTTGTGTGTGTAGGTGGTTCATCAGGGAATGCGTTCGTACCTGCTCAGCGCTGAGACCCAGGAGGACATGTTGGGCTGGGTCAGGGCGCTTAGCCAATCAGCATGCATGGAGACCAGTGACAGCATGAACAGGTACAGGGAAATGTGCACACGCTAAGATCTTACGACATTTTAAATATTAAAATAAAGGAGCGGATCGCATGACCAAATGAGCTTAAACTTTAATTATATTTTAGTTTGATCTATATTTAAAAATTCATGTACTGTGTGCAGACGTTGTTCCAGCTATCAGGACTTCACCCAGATGAGGGGCAGCACCGAGTCTGTTACCCCCACACACCCCGATTATGGTACGACCCATCCATACATGTACAGGACCCAGAATGAACCAAGCCATCTGATGGGGGTTACACCAGATCAGAGAGGGAGAGCTGCACACAGGTCAGCTTTATACACTGTGCTATTATTATTTATTTATTTCAAAATAAAGAGTGAGTTCGCAACCTGAAAAAAATTAGGTGCTTCCTAGCGGTCAATGTTAGCATAACAAAGCAATTAGGTCTCAATACTGAGAAATCTGCTCTGTTAATCAGTCTTAAATGTAGAATTAATGTCATAAAACTGAAAATCTTTTCTTTTTTTCTGTATCTGCAGCACTGAGAGCCGAGCTCGGGCTGTGAGTTTGGATCGTGCTGCTGCCGATCACTTCCTGTACCCAGTCCTCTCTCAGAGCACGTACTCCATGCCACCTCGGGGGCACTATGAGCCATTTCCTTACAGCCCAGGTGATGTCGACCTGCGGCATCAGGAAAGCACACTCATAGCTCCACCCACTGCTGCACATCTCAGCCCCGCCTCCAAAAGGTGGAATAGCCAGGTGAGACATAATAGACAAGGTGTAGTGTTAAACGTACAGATAATAAATACTACTTTAAAATGAATTGTATGTGTTTTTGTAGGGTACCCGCTCAGATCAGCTGCCCCCGTTACCCTCGTCCAGGATTACCCACAATCCCACGGGCCTCGTCCATCATAGCAGTGCACCTGTGTGTGTTTTTGGACCTGTTTCGGTACTGAATACCTCTTTGTGTGCTTCATTATTCATTATATATTTTGGGTTATGTTACTGTTCAGCTCTTTATCTGAGAACTGTGCATGTAATCAAAGAAATGAAGCAACTGACCGGACAGAAAACATAGCGCATGTATTCTGGCAAAAGAAGATGCTGCTTGAGAAGAATCAAAATATCTTTTAAGCTTTTAAGTGGAATGTTTTTGCTCAGGTTAAAGAAGTATCCACTAGGGAAGAATCCTCTGTTTACAAATAGCATCTGTTTGGGGTGGACAAAGAAATAAAGCTTCTTCTTGGACAGACACAGATGATAAAAAGTCTTTGCGTTGGGAGAAAAGCTTTTGTTTAGAACTTAGGGCCCTCAGCATTTGCAGAAGTCTGAGAAGATCAAGTTTCAAAGCTCCTATCTGTGAAGAAAAACTTTTCATCAGAAGAAAATCTGCTCTCACAGAAAAAAACCCTTATTGAAGGAAGGATCCTCTGCTTTTTCCTTGAGCAGAAATATCGGAATGAGCAAGAAATCTCTTTGATTGGGAGGTTGATGTTTTTGCTTTGATAAAACAATCCTTTGCCTGGACACAATTGAAGAAGGTGATTCTACTTGAGGGAAACACAGACTACTTCAAAAATAAGAAGCCTCTGTCTAATGAAAAGGGGAGGAACAGAGCACCCTCTTTATAAGAAGCCATCTCTGTAGAAGTAAAACCTCCGTCTGGGGAAACAAAGCTTTTTTTTGAGAAAAAGAAGACTCTGCTTACGAGGAAGAAGTCTATGCTTAATTTTTGGGTAAAAGCTTCAGATCAGGCTCTACTTGTGGAGAAAAGGTCAAGGCTTGGTGAAAGAAGAAGGATTTGCTTTTGCAGAAAAAAACACTTTTGTTGAAATAAGGAAAAGCAAGCAGAAGGATCCTCTGACTTCAGAGCCTTTTCTCTTCAAATCATGCTTGTTATTATTATTATTATTATTATTATTATTATTATTTTATGATGCTAATCTATTCTTTTTTCATATGATTGTGTTACAGGGTGAGAGAGAAACACTGACAGTGCTGCAGGCTGATACAGATGTGAGTAACACACTTACATGGTGTTTAATTAACACATGAAGTTTAATTTCTGTTTATGAGCTCCATCCCTGTCTCTCTTTCTTTCTGTAGACGGTTTTGACTCGGTTGTGTGGTTGTGATAAACTACTGCAGAGTCTCTCCTTAAAACTGGACCTTCTACTGCAGGATAAGGTCTAACACACACACACACACACACACACACACACACACACACTGCTGTTTATGTTAAACCTCGTGTTTGTAGGAGCGTGCTCAGTTCGAGCTGGACATGACCCGCCTGCAGCTGGATGAATGGCAGCTGGATGACCTGGAGGCGTCACAGAAGGCTTTGCTGCAGGAAGATCTGATCACCATCAGAGCCAGGATGTGTGACATCTCGCTGGTACAGACAAACGTGTGTGTGTTTACAGTGTGTGTGTGTTATGTGTAACTATAAGTGTGTATATATATATATATATATATATATGTGTGTGTGTGTGTCTGTGTGTGTGTGTGTCTGTGTGCGTGTGTGTGTGTAGGAGATGGAGAAGGTCTGGTTGGATTACGAGCGGATGGAGAGTGAGCTGTGTGTGTTTCGCTCCCATCTGCAGCACATCTGCCACTTTGGACTCCCACAGGTATGACGTCATCGCTGCAAATCATGACATCATAGCTGCAATGAACACACAGCTGTCGGATGTCTACGCTTGCCTCATAAAACAGCTATGTAAGAGGATTTATGAGGATGAGGGATTTATGGTGTTGATTCTCTCTGGGTTTATTTCTGCGGTTTATCTTCCTAAGGTGACTGTGACTTTGGGAAGGACACTCAGTAAATAAAAATTATTAGTACATAAAGTATTTATTTATTGGTGTCTTTTGGATTGTGTGAGCCTGCTGCGGTTTTCAGGGTTTGTTTTATCCTGATTAGTCTGCTTGAGAAGTGTTTGATTTTTATTTGAGGAACAGAGGTATAAAGAGGGTAAGAGGTGCAGATCTATGACACAGAGGGTACATAATGGTTTAACGACATGAATCATCTGCAAAAAAAAATCATTTGTATGTATCACAATTATGTATCATCTTTAGTTAAAACATTTTCAGACACGAGGGACCAAAATATACACAATACTCCATAGTTTGTCATGGTAATATTCAGTAATGCTGTAAATCCTGGTCTTTAACCCAAACTGTAGTTATCATCGACTCTCTGAACCGCTCTCACTGCGTGTTACCAACAAACAGCAGCTGCAGCGTTTGTTGATTTATTACACCAGTTCTTCATTTAAACTCCACTGCACTACTTAATTTAAACAATACTTTATAAATATTTTTATAAATTTTTATAAATATGACATAGTTTCTTGTATTCCTCTTAGATTCATGACAGCAATAGAATACTAGGTAGCCTAGCGGTTAAGGTACTGGACTCTGGACCAGAAGGTCCAGGGTTCAAATCCCACATCTGCCAAGCTGCCACTGTTGGGTGAGCAAGGCCCTTACCCCATAATCATTGTATGATTGGTCATTGTACACAGACTGTACCAATTGTAAGTCGCTCTGGATAAGGGCGTCTGCTAAATGCTGTAAATGTAAATGTAATGGTTAAAAATGGTTAGAAAGACTTTATAATGTTCTTATTTCATGCAAAATGCACCGAATTGTAGTAGAGTCCCAGGTAAACGGTACCTAACTACAATATGTAAAATCATTCTTAAATGCACTGAAGTAGCGAGCCTGTTTTGAATATAGTGAGTGAAAGCAAGAAGAATTAAGTTACAGAAATAATCAAGTAAAGTAGTTGTACTTAATCACTCAGCAACTCTGTAAACAGTTCTAATAATCCTGCTCCAGACTGTGTTTCCTTTCTCTGGTTTTTCTTTCCGTTTTTAGGAGCGATGTTTAGCTCAGAAGCAGATCTGGATGATGGATGATATCCTGAGCGGATTAAAACCAAGCAGGAGTCGATTCAAAGCCCTGCTTGGCCTGCACACGCCGGCCCGTGGGTCATCGATACACTACAGTTGATTTAAATATTAAATCAGTAAATATTAGGGAGGCACGGTGGGGTTTGAGTCCCAGAGTGCCCGCTGCACACGTGATAGGCTGTGTGAGGGAGGTAATACAGTCGGGGGATCATCCTCCAGTGCTGCAACAGCGACCCCTGCCTAGCACAGCGGTTACATCTGGACCCTGTGTTCTCCGGGGATAAAATACCTTTAGAAGAAACTTTATTTACAAAGCAGTTTATGTTACTGTTTGTGTTTTAATGAGGTTTTTAATGTCTTTCTTTATTTTTGTCAGCATTTCCTGCTGTTGTTCATAACTCCATCCGTCCTGTAGAGAATCTGAATCACTCGGTGAGTCCGTTCGGGCGTAGTCGAATTATTTTGGGAGTTTTCATGTGATCAGGGGTGCAACTTTTCCTAAACCTGTATTAAATGATCTATCATCTATACTCTGTGTATGTATGTAAGGGGGAGGAGTCAGAACCTCCAGCCCGCCCACCCTTACCTGCTGAACTGCAGAGCACCAATCAGAGCACAGAGATGAAGCCTGACCAGGTAATCATAATCCACCTGAGCCAATCAGAGCTCAGGATTTATATTATAGTAATATTAATAAGGTCGATGATAACGACTGATTTCATCCAGATCAGACGGTTCGATCCAAAGAGATCGTCCAATAAGAAGAGTCATAAGGAGAGGTCAGATGATAAGCTCCGCCCCCTGGCCCAGGCCCGGTCCTCTCCCATGTGTGTGATGCGGGTGATGAGGGCGGAGCTTCCGTTAGCTCTCACCGCGCAGAGAGTGTGTGTGGAGGAACCGAACCTGGAGAATCAGGATCCAGATAAGGTACACACACTCTCACACACACACACAAGGGTTTTGTTCTACACTAATCGACTGTGTGTGTTACAGGTCTCTTCTCTAAACCCAGCAGGTTCTGATCGATCCATCAGTTCTGAAAAAAAGGAAATTAAAGTGAAAAGATCAGAACGGTTCAGAGAGAAAGTCCTGCAGCGGTACACACACACACACACACACACACACACACACACACACACACACACACACGCTGTTATTAATACTTATACATCTGTAACGCTCTGAATCAACAGAGTGTGTTTCTCTCACTTCTGTGCAGGGGTTTTGTGTATCACACTCATGCTTGTGTTTTACTAATGTGTGTATATGTGTGTCTCACGTGTGTGTATGTTGCTTAGGTGTTTGTTTTCATGCTTGTGTGTATCGCACTAATGTGTGTATGTCTGTGTACGTGTGTGTCCTGCTAGAGCATATGTGGGGGGTGGCTCATTAGTGTGTTTGTGTGTCTTGCTTATGTGTGTGTCTCTTGTGTCAGCATTTTGTGTGAGTGTTTGTTTGAGTGTCTTCTGTGTATGTGTGTATATCTTCTGAGCATGTGTGTGTTATTTTGTCTCACTTTTGTGTGTGTAAGCTTGTGTGTGTGTCTTCATTATTTGTGTGTGTGTGTGTGTGTGTGTGTGTGTGTGTGTTATTTAACATTTCCCCTATAGATAAATGAGTGAGAACTGGCGCCCTCTGCTGGATGTAATCCTGCCTTACACTCGGTGTTTCTGTGATGAGCTTCATTAGGATCCTGACTAAGCTGAAGCTCTTCCTATAGCTGAATATATGAATGAATGAATGAATGAATGAGTGAATGAGGGATTTCTCGTTGTTACAGGCGCAGTGACTGTGTTCATCCTCTGAAACTGATCCAGGCTGAAATCACTCAATCAGGTAAATCAATAATCACTGATCGATTGAACCTATAATCAGTCTCATTAGTGTTAAAGATCAGGTCCTTTGATCTTCAGGTTGTGCGCGCGCCGAAGAACCTCGTATCCACGGCGACCATGACCTAAATCCACGCTCCGTCAGAAGTAAGATTCGTAGAGATACAGAGGAAGTTGCAACCTCGGAAAATGACATCGGACCTGCTCTGACCAATCACGTTTCAACAATCACAATCAGCACAGCAGCTCAGGAGATCAATCAGAGAGCGGAGTGGTTCCTCTCCACCAGCCAATGGCAGGACTTCATTCCTCTCAACATTCAGGAGGAGGATCTGACACCGACCAATCAGGATGGAGAATCAGACAGTCAGACGCTCAGTGCCAATGCCATTCAGTCCATCACCAACGACGATTCCATCGCTCCGCTCACCACAAATGGGGATGAGAATCCGGAAGAGGTTGGAGAGACAGGAAGTGATGTCACGATGAGCACAAAGCCCAGCCTGCCACTGTACAACTGTCTTACGAAGAACTCCAATCAGAGCGCTGGATTTGTCAAACCACGCCTTACTGTGGAGAGCACCAGCCTCTAATACTACTACTACTACTACTACTACTACTACTAATAATAATAATAATAATGTGTGGAATTACTGGGACTGCAGCTCAGAAGGTCCCGGGTTCAAAGCCGATCTCTACCAATAAGCTGTAACCCAGAGCTGTGTGATTATAAGGTCGGTTGTAATTCGATAAGAGAATCTGCTAAACTTCATTAATTATGGTTAAAATAATAACATCACACAAGATTCCAGACGATCCGGACTTCATTTGAGCTTTGTTTCCTATGGCGTTCCACAGGAGTCTGATCTGGGTCCGGTTTCGTTTAGTATCCACATGTGCAGTGCCTTCATCCACCTCCACTCCTTTTAAAAGTCTCCCTTCATTTATAGTTCTGCTTCTTTCTTTCTCTGTGTTGTTTCGGTCTCTGTATTTAACGCCGAGTTTAAGGTTAATTTTTTTCCCCAAAATGATTAAACGTTATTTCTGAGTGTTTTAAATCAATAAAATCACGCCCACACGCTGAGACTTTTATATTTCCCACTCTTATAAACACTGGACAGATAAACAGATAAAAGATAAACATGTCCAAACACCATGTGATGAAACAGTGAGGTTCTGCTACCACGGAAGGGAATAAATCTGATTTTACCGCTCATGATGATTTTACTGCGGACTCATGATGTCACTTTCACTCTTGTTTGGATTTGGTTTGCACACCAAACGTTCACTGAGCTACCAGAAATCACTTTTTGCTTTATTCACACTTCAACTTCAAACCTACCTCCATAATCCACAAACTCTCCCACAGTAAACAGTTGATGAAATTAGGACTTTTGACTTTTTAATGTATTTGTTGAAATATATTTATTAATTTTCACACTGTAAAATCTGAACATACACAAACTCAAGATCCTAAAGTGACTCTGAGTATCGGACTGAATAATGCCGTATGCATATTGTTAAAGTTGTTCTATTCAATATTTTAGTTATCTGTTAATATGTATAGTTTCTGTTTTCACTACAAACGTATTTAATAAAATGAATTAATTTAATTCTTACGTTTCTCATATAAGCCGCTCAAGCAGGTTGGGTGTTTTTTTGAAGTTTTTGTCCTTATAACGTTTAGGGATTTTCCCTAGGCTTGCTCCGTTTGGGATTGGCCTTAGATATTAGACGTCAATCTAAAATTGTAAATCTGCTTTGAGACAATGCTCCATTAATAAAAAATATAATAATCTCCAATATCCAAACAACCACATTATTGCCCTTATACATCAATGTATTATTTATACATCCAAATACAAAGAGGAGGGGGAAATACAAACACATACAAATACAACCCCTTAATATTAACTTTTAATACAGACTTGGCAGAAAAATAAGTATATATTACTCACTCTGCCATCAGTGCCACCTTAAGACCAGAATAGCCTGAATATTTTCACTCAGAGTGAGAAGAGAAGGTAAACAGAAAGAGGACCACGGTAAATCCTGTCACCATTACGGGACAGTCAGTTGAGCAGGTTGACACCTATAAATATCTGGGTGTCCTACTGGACAATAAACAGGACTGGAAGGCCAACATAGAGACCGTATAGAGGAAGGGGATGAGCAGACTCTACTTTCTGAGGAAACTCAGCCAGCGCTACCTTCTTCTGCAGTCTGTGGGGAAACAGCATCAGAGGAGGAGACCAGAAGAAGCTTAACAAACTCACTGCTATTCTGGACAACTTCAGATCCTCTACATGACCTGCTGATCAGACAGAGGAGCACCTTCAGTGACAGACTCATCCAGCTCCGCTGTAGCACGGACAGGTTCAGGAGATCATTTATAACCACAGCTATCACACTGTACAACTCTTCTGCACTGGGCCGGGTCATTACTGCTTAAGGAACATATAGAACACACTATTTTGCTATATTCATATTGGTGTAAATATGGCTTATCAAATTTAAACCTATTCACCACTGAAGGCAACCGTCACTGCACTGATACTTTCATAATTGATGTGTTAATTTTTTTACACATCTCTGGAGGTTATGTCATTGTTATTACTTAATGTGTTTTTTTTTCGTTTGTTTGTTGTTGTTGTTTTACGTAGCTGTAGTTTAACCCTGCTCGCTATTTATATCTTGCTCTTGCTTTCTGCTTTTTGTTTGACTTATGCCGCTGTAACACAGTAATTTCCCTCTGGGACTAATAGAGTGATCTACATATCCACCCATCCACCCATCCACCCATCCACCCGTCCATCCGTCCGTCCGTCCGTCCGTCCGTCCGCCCGTCCGCCCGCAATAAATTGGCTTTTATTAAATTTTCACTGTTGAGGTCAGCTTAACCCTAATCCTAAACCTAACCCTAATCTTAACCCTAACTGTAATTCTAAGCCTAATCTTAATCCTAATTCTAGCCAACATCTTAACCCTAGTCCTAACTCTAATCTTAAACCTAACCCTAACTGTAATTCTAAGAATAATCTTAACCGTAACTCTAACCCTAACCCTAACCCTAACCCTAGCCCTAGCCCTAATCCTAATCCTAATCCTGAGCTGCCTGTATGTGACCTGTTGCTGCACTGCAGAAGTCTTTGTGTTGTTTTTGGGGGAGCTCCCCTCGCTGTGGCTTTTGAGTAAATCGGACGTGTTTAAGCAGCTGGAAGTGTACTGAAGACGCCGCTGATAAACAAACTCGAGTGTTTAGGAGTTTCGACGTCACAGTGCCTGTGAGCCCAGCTTCAGGAGTGTGAAACTCACTCACCATGACTAAACGTGATCCTGCTCCTCTCCCCATTATAAACAGAGCACAAATCCTCATGAAATTCTCCACTGAACAGGAAGTCCAAATTTGGTCATCAGCGCTGCGTGTAAATTCTTTAGAAAAATTTCATTTAACTTTAACTCCTCCCCCTGCTTTTTGCTATAAAAGCTCCAAACACACACAGTTTCAAACCAGACTGTACTGAAAACTCTTTAATTTATTCTATTTATTTATTTATTTATTTATTCGTATTTTGGGATTGTGGTTGGGTTGAAGATGCGCTCATCTTTGTTGGTGTTTGTTGGGTTTTCGGTCCTGTACCTCTCTCTCTCTGCCCCTGTGCCCCTCTGGCCCTCCATCCTGCACCCTTCCTCCCCTCTCTTACAGTTCGGGGATCAGGTTCGGCAGGTGCACCTCTACACAGGTAACGATTTATTTATAAACATAATTCATTCATTGCTTTCTGGGATTGTTTAGTGTTTAAATTCTGCTCACACTGTTTGGTATTTGTTTGTTTAGATAATAAACACAGAAGTTACTTCGTTGAGATATTACCTAACGGGACTGTATCTGGAAATCCAAACCGGACACCTCACAGTGAGCTACATACAAAGCAATGTTGTTTTCATTGGGATATATTAAAATATTTGTATAATATTATTCATAGTAATTGCTTTGTAATCTTTTACATAATCCTTTAATTTTAATTTTAATAATTAATAAATAAAGCAATTTCTTCATATTAAACATTAAATATTAATGTTAATTATAAAAAAGTGCATTTATTTATACAATATATTATTAATACCATTTATATTAAATAGTAATTTTGTGTTAAATATGATGACCCTGAACTGCATTAGGAGGGTGTAAATATTTCCTTGCAATATAATACATAATTAATTACTAATCATTAATAATATTTTACACTTTAGTCTCCTTAGAATTGTCTTTATAATTTAAACAAAAAAAATTAGTATAATATATTAAGTCAATAAATATTTATATACATATGAATAATCAATAATAAATATTAACATCCAATCATTTTAAATAACATTAAATACAAATGTCCAGATATATATGCATATTAAATCAGTATATCTTATTAATATGTTATATAATTTATTAGAATATTTTAAACATTTTTAGCTTTTTGATCAGTTACCAAATATTGATGTTCTTATAAAATATTTCCTATTTGATTTCTTCATTTAAAATTTATTTAAAAATAAAAATATAATATAAATTAAACATTGTGTATTTAATAACTATTACATAATAATTTTCTTATAAAATATTAAAATTAAGTAAATATTAATGTTAAACATTAGACATTAAAATGATTTTAAATCTTACATACAACTGTCTACACATATTCATATATAATATATTAATAGTATTTCATAATTTATTACATTTATTATTACAATTATTAATTATTATTGATAAATTACACTTTTAATACTATGTTCACATAAAATATAACACCTATATATATATGTGTGTGTGTGTGTGTGTGTGTGTGTGTGTATATACAAATAAATAATTATAGAAAAATATTGTTGAAGTGAAATGAAATAGGAGGTATTGTGAATATTATAAATGTTATAAATCTAAATATTTTAGCATTTACTTGTAATAATTGAACAACGTGTTAATGTGTGTGTGTGTGTGTGTGTGTGTGTGTGTGTGTGTGTGTGTGTGTGTGTGTGTGTGTGTTAGCCATGTTGGAGCTGAGAACTGTTAAGCCCGGTCACACGGTGATTCGTGGTGTGATGTCATCACTCTACTTGTGTATAAACGCTAAAGGGCAGCTGATTGCTCTCGTGAGTCTCATGCTTTGTTACCCATGATGCTTTGTAGATCTTAATTAGGTTACATAGGCTTTTAAATAAGACAGTAAGGCATGTGTAATAGTTCTGGCACCTTTCATTTTGACTTGTTAATGATATTTTTGGATTGATATAATTATAATTTTGACACTGTGTGTGTGTGTGTGTGTGTGTGTGTGTGTGTGTGTGTGTGTTACAGAGTGTGTATTTAGATTCTGACTGTTCCTTCACTGAGTTCTTACAGACTGATGGCTACACCCATTTCCTGTCTGCACACCACAAACTTCCTGTGTCCCTCAACATGAACGAGCCCTATGAACAGTCCCTCTCTCGGTTTTTGCCTCTCCGGAGTGAAATGATCACGAACAGCGAGAAGGACAACCGAGAAAATCCAGAACCATCGAGCTTCCTAGCAGATCCAGATCTGGATTCAGACGATCCGTTCAGGATTACCGATCAGAACCCGTGGAGTCCGGCCTTCCACAACTACAGATAAGAAACACTCGAACTCTTCATGAGAAGCTGAATGGTCCATCAGTGTGGAATGGAGTGGAGTAAAGCACGGGTACTGGACTGTGGAGCAGTGGGAGTTTACTACCTGGACGGCCGGTTGGATCAAAAGTGAAAAATACAACCTGACATGTATTTAAACAAAAACATAACAAAGATATAAAATTAAAAAGATAAATACATACAAGGAAACCACCCTGTAACTATGGGAGAGAAATAATGTTTGTAGTCTCAGAAAACACAGTTTTACACCATTAACATATTAAACCTTGGTAAATGTAGCTTAACAATATGATTTGTTAATAAATGGAATGAATGTGGACTCGTTATTTATTAGTTTATACTATTTAAGACAGCTTGTGGTTTCTGAACACTGCCGGTGATTTTTAACGTTTAATTTGTGTTTATCTTTCTAATTAGAGAACTCTTCAAACTGTAATGACAAAGACTTGTGTCTATGTTTTAATTATGAAGGTTACAAGAAACATAATATTGCAGTTTATTTTATCTGTAAGACGTTTAATGTGTGTGTAGACAGGAATTCAAAATAGAAATGTGTAAAGAAGTGTGTGATGTGAGTATTTATGAATATGTTAAAGTATAACAGTCCCTGTGTTTGTACAATTATAAGTAATGGATTCGAAATATGCTATTGATGAAGTAATTAAAATAAAAATGATTACAACAGTTCATAAAGCGATGGCCTGATGTTAAAGACTTCAGCTATCAAACCTAAACTTAATCAGCCTGCTTTGATAGTTTCTGTGTTATTTAATCGACCAAGCCATTAAGTTTCCTCTCCAAAAGTTGACAACTTTTGTAGGTGTGACTTGTCAGCGCAAAGCATTGTGGGAAATATAGGCTGTAACACTTTAGCATTAATACAGTAATTAAACAGTGCACTTTTATTTTAAAGAGGAAATACTTGAGACTTGGGGAGATCCTTTATCAAATTCATCTCGGTTACTCCTGCACCCTATGAGACGGATCAAAAGCAGGACTCTTGCAAAACAAAAAAAACATAAACAAAAACAATCAAACAAAACCCTGGCGGTGAATGGTGGTACTGCCACTGATAGCTTGGTGATTATAAAAATCCCGAATATGAATAAACCAGAAATCGACTCTAATTGATTTTAAACAGGAAGCTCAAATCTGGTTTGATCAAGATGTGATTTTATTCAGTTGAGTTCATTTCTGAAAGGTTTTTTTGTTTTGTTTTGTTTTTTGCACATAAAGTCAGGTTCACAAGTACAGTTATCTATGGACATACATCTTATTAATTACCAATATACAAAAAAACAAAACAAAAAAACAGGAAACAAAACCAAGCTACCAAACAATAGGATGAATGAATGAGGCCACCAGTTCAAGATAAATCGAGATAGGACATCAACAGCTGCCATATCTCCCAGAATCTGTGTGTTTTCTGATGCAAGTTATATGTCAGTGGCTCCAATGGAAGCACTGTTGTAACCTGGTTTAACCAGAAACTAACAGATGGAGCCTGAGGAGCTGACCATAAAAGTAAAATACATTTCTTAGCAAGAGATACTAAAATAAAAAATAAATGTCTTGTTTTACAGTCAAACACAGAGCCTGTATTGTAGTTCAATAGAAAAAGAGCAGGACAAAAGGTTAATTTTACCCTCAATATTTTCTCAAGTTCCCAGTGCACCCCCTTCCAAAAAGACTGTATCTTGTCACATGACCAAAAACAGTGTAAATATGTCCCCTTTTCTTTTTTGCATTTGAAGCAAAAGGCCAGAATAGTTAGCGGAGATCCTTTGAAGTCGGATTGGAGTGAGTTACATCTTATTAATAAATTGTTAGTTAATTTCATGGGTTGATAGTGAGCTTAATTTAGGATATAGGTCCCGCCATATGGTTTTCCAAGTATCATCGTTTATATCTATTTCAAGGTCCCTTTCCCACAAACTCTTTAAGTGAGGGAGTGAAGAGATACAAGCATTAGACAATAAATTATATATATGTGAGACAAGTCCTTTTAGATTCCGATGGTTGTGTAGGAGTTCCTCGATCTCAGTTAGTTCTATTCTAAAGGTATCCTTCACCTGTAAAAGTTTGATAAAATGGCAAATTTGCAGATATCTAAAAAATACAAGTTTAGAAAACCCAAATTATTCCTGAATCTGTGAGAAGGACTTCAGAACATCACCTGAGAACAATTGTGATATTTGTAAAATGCCTGCAGAGCTCCATCTGGAAAGTCCTGTATTTGACAGTTGGTAGGGTATATCAGGGTTGTAGGCAATTGGTGACTACAGTGATATACACGGGGGGATCTTAAGGTATGACTTAGCATCTTTCCATGCTAAGAGTGTTAGATACTACAAAATTCTCAGAGAGATGACTCAATTTATGGAAACTATGTATAACTGGCAGTAGTTTGATTGGTAAGGGTGAACAGCTTGCAGATTCTATATTTAGCCATAAAGATTCCTTCCTCTCGCCACCCCAGGTAACCATGTTTGTAATCTGTGTGGACCAATAGTACAATTGAAAATGAGGTACGCCAGCACCACCTCTATCCCTGGGTTTCATTAGCGTTACAAATTTGATCCTAGGTCTTTTATAATTCCAAATAAACCTAGAAAATACCTTATTGAGGTTTGCAAAAAGAGAAGAATCCAGGTAGCATGGTAAGGACTGGAATAAGTAAAGAAGCCGTGGAAGGATATTCATTCTCAATACATTTATCCGACCAAAAAGTGAAATTGGAAGAGAACACCAATTATTTAGCTCCGTCTTAATTGCGTTTATGAGAGGTGTGTAATTTTTGCTATATAGATCCTTTAATAATGGACTGACAAATATTCCGAGATATTTAAAACCACTTTGCGTTAATGGAAAGGGACAGTAAGAGGAATTACTTGTGTCCATATTCAGGGGCATTGCCTGAAGATTTGGAGATATTTATTTTTATTCCGGATATGTGTAATTGCCGGAGACATTACCATATTGTGTGAGGCATTCCAATAAAGCAGAGATTGACTGGGTTGGCTTAGACATATATATCAGGACATCATCGGCATAAAGAGATATTCTATGCTCTTCTTCTCCCACCACAATTCCTGAAAGGTCTTTATTCATCCTAATCATCTGGGCCAAGGGTTCTATTACCAGAGTAGAGAGTAGGGCTGAAAGTGGGCATCCTTGCCTTGTTCCTTTCTCAATTTTAAAGGGCTTTGACAATATGCCATTAGTAGTTATTGCTGCACTTGGATCTGTATATAAATGTCTAACAAGTTTAATAAAGTTATCCCCTAAATTATACCTTCCAAGAACAGTAAATAAAAAGGGCCATTCAACTCTATCGAATGCCTTTTCAGCATCTAGTGAAATTATAAGTGAGGGATTTTTGTATCTTTGCACATGATCGATTATATTTAGCAGTCTACATATATAATCAGATCCATATCTCTTCTTAACGAATCCACACTGATCGGGGTTGATGATTTGGGGTAGAACATTTTCCAATCTTCTAGCCAGTACTTTAGCAAATATCTTACAATCCACATTAAGCAGACTTATAGGTCTATAAGATGAACAGTCTTGTGGATCTTTGTCTTTTTTAAGGATTAAGCAAATTGATGCTGATTTCCAAGTCTCTGGGACAGAGCCTTGATCCAACAAATGTTGGAGAGCAGGAAGTAAGATAGGCTGGAGCTCTGGCCAGAAATTTTTTGCCGTGTGGTCCAGGTGCTTTGTTGGAAGGTAAGGACTGGATCGTCTCCCAGAGCCATAGATTATAGTGCCATCCACTCCTGTAATAGATTTAATAGATTTTTCAGTTTGTTCCTTACGTATTTGGTGTGCTAATAATTTACCTGACTTGTTACCAGATTCATAGTATTTTTGTTTTGAGAAAAATGGTAGTTTTTTAATATGATTTGTATGTTCCAAATTTAGCTTGGCTCTAGCTTTACACAAGGGTATCCAATTGGATTGATTGGGTGATGTTTTATGTAGCTGCTCTAAATTAGTTATCTCCTTTTCCAGTTCTCTGAGTTTTATTAACAAAAGCTTTTTGTGGTATGATGAATAAGATATTAGACGTCCACATATTGTAGCTTTAGCAGCTTCCCAGAGCGTAGCAGATGATACTGGTGAATGTTTATTACTTTCCCAGTAATCAACAAGCCACTGTCGTACGTTGTTAAGAAAACCGTGATTGAGTAGCAGAGAAGGATTAAATCTCCATGTTTTGCCACTATATGTGAAATTTGTGAGATTAATATCCATAGATACAGGGGCATGGTCCGATAATACTATTGAGCCTATCTGGCATGAGGATATCAAGTGGATGCAATTATTTGGCATGAAGATATAATCAATCCTTGAGTACGAATTATGAGGATTGGAGTAAAAAGTATAGTCCTTAACTGAGGGGTTTAATTCCCTCCAAACATCTGCAATACCAAGCTCCTTACTCAGCTGATTAAGAGTAGAGGAAAACTTAATATTCACAGTAGAATTAGATGTTTTATCTAAATCCTGGTTCAGAACACAGTTAAAATCCCCTGCCATGATTCCAATTCCTTTACAATACTGATTGAATTGTAAGATAATATTAGACATGAAATGAGGGTTATCCTCGTTTGGGGCATAGACATTAAGCATTGTAATGTGTTGTCCATAAAGATGTCCAGTGACTAGTATGAATCTGCCCTCTGTGGGTGTGTCCACCAGTTGGTGCTCCAGGGTAAATGGTAGATTTTTATTGATTAAAATAGCTGTCCCTCTTCTACTAGGGTTTAGTCTATACGCAGAAAAAATATGCTTTGTCCCACCCAAACCCACCACCCAATTTTGAGATGTTCTTGTCTTGACAAATGTTGTCTCTTGAAGGAAAGCTATCATTACTTTGTCCTTTTTTAAGAGATGTGAGATTTTTTTTTTCCTTTTAATCACGTTGTCTCAGACCTTTTACATTCCAGGTAATGAATTAAGAGAGCTAGCCATGTATATAAAAACGTATCTTACTTATTGTCAGTATGTTCCAACGGAAAATATTTTGTACAACATTGCAAACCTGACGTGCTTTTTAAGTTTAGATTGTAGGAACTGGGAACAGTGAGAACAGCCCCCCCCCCCCCCCCCCCTCCCCCGCCCTAGCCCCCCCCTAGCCCCCCCCCCCTCCCCCCGCCCTAGCCCCCCCCTCCCCAGCCCGACTCCCCCGCCCCAGCCCCCCCTCCCCCGCCCTAGCCCCCCCCCTCCTCCCCGCCCTAGCCCCCCCCCCCTCCCCCGCCCTAGCCCCCCCCTCCTCCCCCGCCCTAGCCCCGACTCCCCCGCCCTAGCCCCGACTCCCCCGCCCTAGCCCCGACTCCGAATAGCGAGGCACCCTACAGTCTGATTGGTCACAGTGTCCTGTCAATATTAAATCAGATATTTCTCAAAGCAGATGAACGGCAGAAAGCTCCCTCTCTAATGTATATAAGACAGAATATAGACGAGAAAGTCCAACTTGCTCCAGAAAACTGTCCGGAGGAGAAGAGATATATACGTATAAGTTGTCCTGAACACAACAGCAAAGGTTAACTGGTTATTCAGTAGCAATAACAAAGTTAGACTAATCACAATGTTATTTCAACAGAACGAAAGTTTTGTTCAGATTAGCCTGAATCTAAAACAGAGTAATTAACAATATTATACACTTTGCTCGTGACTTTTAATAAACGCATATGAACATTAACCAAACCTGAGGAAGTCTGATTTCTTTTCGTCCGGAAAATTTGTGAGTCCCTGTCAGTCAAATACTCTTAAGTAAGTCTCCAACATAAGCACCAGTGTTCCGATGGTTTCTTAACACTCCTTAACAGAGTTCAAGAAAGTTTGTACTGCGGCTGGTGATGGAAATACCAACATCTCATTTTTGTGCATGCAGCGCAGCTTTGCAGGGTAAACAAATCCTCGGAACATCTTCAGATCCACAAGAGTCTTCCTCACCACGTTGAACTCCCTCCTTTTTCTTAGAACTTCAGACGATAGATCTTGAAAAAACCTTAAACGGTTGTTTTCATATGAAATATCTCGTTTCGTGAGTGCCGCCCGGAGTACCATCTCTCTATCCGTGTATCGGAGCAGCCGTACCAGCACACTGCGGGCAGGTTCCCCCCGCAGACGGAGCAGGTGCCAGGGAGCGATGTGTCCGTTCTATTTCAAATTGCATATCGGGTGATAAATCCAACCACTCCGGTAATTTCGTGCTCAGGAATTTGGCGAGAGTCATGCTGCCCTCAGCTTTCTCCAGTAAGCCCACGATTCTAATATTTTTACGTCGTCCTCTGTTTTCCAAATCATCCAGTTTGGCCTGTAGCTGTGTGATGTGGCTTTTCATTACAGAAAGTTGTCCCTCGTGAGCTTGTGTACTACCTTCAGTCGCCGAGACTCTGGCCTCGGACTCTGTTAGCCTAGCCTCATTTGATGCTACTCTCTCGGACAGTCCGTTAAGTGATGTTTGCATTGATGTTGTAATGTTGTCTAGACGACTGTCCATGGCATCGAGACGATTTGAAATAGTACTCAATCAAGAGCTGACCTCCCGTATTTCAGCTAGCAACTCGTTGGTAGCTGTAGGTTGCAGCGCGGTCTCTTCGTGATCGGCGATCTTTTTTTTAGTACTTCTTTGAGGTATGGATGATGTAAAAAGTGGGAAATCTCGTGACTCTTGTGCGTCTGACATCTTACCTTTACATTAGTTGGAGAGCAACTTAAATAGAAGGATTGCAACAGGGATTAAATTAAGAAATAAAGGTTAACTGGAGCGGAGCTCGCTCTCAGGCAGCCATCTCTCGTAGGGTCACGTGACACCCCCCCCCCCGAAACATCAGATTTTAAGATATATTTCTTGAGTCTTAAACGTAGTATTTCGTCGACAGCTGTACTACACTCGACGGCCAGTTGGTGTCGCTATTGCACTATCGGTTTACCGAACACAATTAACGCAGAGAAGAAGAAAACAAAGCTATAGAAGTCTTTATGCCGCTTTGTTATTTTTAGTTTGTACATTAATTCTAAAGGTTAAACTAAAATAAAATTCTGCTGCTGAAAGAAGCTTTTACACACCACGTGGTTTCAGCAGGCTGTGTGAATCAGTTTGAACTCAACTCCAAACCGATTCCACATGGATAATCTCGCTGTACGAAAAAAAGAAAACAAGCATAGTATGTCATAAAAAGACGAATTTTCAACTTTAAGCAAAATGCAAATTTTCTAATTACATCAACGTTAAGTAAATATTGCACATAACACGGTTTAAAATTAAGGCGGTTATTTTTGTGTTCATATTTATTTTTTATCATATTAAGCTATTAAAATACATCATAAAAAGGCACCAAAAATGTTTCGTTTTATTTATTTTTCTGCACTCAATTTCTACACTCACGCAAATAAGGAAGATTCATATTTTGTATAGATTAAAAGGGGACAGAGGAAAATGTAGCAGTGTGAGTAAAATAAATAAAAGCGCAGTACTTTAGCGTTGAATAAAACATAAGCAGTTTGAATAAAAAATATTCTTATGTTTTGGGAATGAATGTAGCCGATGAAATTAGGTGTTTCGAACGATATCCTTTATTGTGTATCTTAATTCGACTGATTTTAACGGAATCGACTCTAAACTGATTCACTGTGAATGAACTGATTCTGAACGGATTCCAAATGGAATCGACCCTGAGCTGATTCTGGGTGAGTGAATTGACTCTACACTGATTCAGAGCACAAAGGTCGGTTTTAGGTTCATTGTGCGGTTACTGTTTCACCAAGACAGAGGATCATTTAAGCTCAACCCGGATCTTTTAATCTTTAATTAAGCCCGGATTCGTCTGATGACGTTATTCATCCTGCCCTGATCTCGGGTAAGTGCGCGTGACTCAGCTATAAAATCCAAAATTAGTGCTTTTACCTAATGTTTAAGAATCATATTTAAGGTCTGAGGATGATCTGTGATGTGTGTTAGGGTTGTTAGTGGGTCTGAACACAGAAATAAATAAATAAATAAATGAATTAATTAATTAATTAATTAATAAGTACATAAGGTTCTGACTTTGGAGAGAGAGAAAGAATAAATGTTGAGTGAATTTAAACATGACACTTATGTCTCTGTCCAGTTAGTTAAATTAACTGTTTAAATGAACCACTCGGAGCACTAGAATCACAGTGTTTGTACTTTAGATGAAATTATAAGCATTTAAAGCTTCATAATGTCGTAACATTGTCGTTTTGGGGTGCAGCAGCCTAACACCACCATGGTGACCCAGGTTCCAGTCTAGGTTCGATGTGAGGGACTTAGAATTTTGTCTTGTGTGTTTGGCCAAAACAAAAGTGAGTGTAGACATGTTTTCAGAAATCTGACTCGACTCTTTTTGAAGCTTCAGTACCTTTAGATCTTTTCTGATGGAACCTGCAGAAGTGGGACGATGTTTACTCAGAGATCCAGATCCCTCAGAGGTTAACATTCACTTCGTTGTTAGATCCGTAAAGATTTTACATTAGACGAGCCATGCTGAGATGAGAGGTTCTTTTGCAGAGCTGCGGGTACGAGCTGAAGATGAAGCGAGCCGTCGTTCTTCTGGAGCGGATTCCTTGTGCCGACACAAAGGCCAGAATTGATAAGGAACTGAAAGTCACAGGTGAGTTGATTTGTTTCATATTGATGGAATATTCCCGCATTTTTAACGCCGTTTGGACCCTCGACTGACTGGCGCTGAGAGGACTGAATTAAAAGGTTTTATTATATTCTATGAAAACGTACATAAATCCCAAGAATAGAAATGTCAGCAGTTGTTTAAACTCGACCAAATCTCTGAGAACAAACCTTCTGAGAACAGAAACTTGTTTCGTCTTAATGTTGCACATTATTAAGCTTGATTTTTAATTTCTCTGCTGCAGACTTGAACACTGTGGAGCAAGCGTTCACTTGCGCAAACAAAATGGACCTCCACCAGCATGTATGCAGAAGCGATGAGAAGGACGGGACGTCAGGAGAGACTGGATCCAAGAATGTCTTCTCTAAACCTGCCAGCGTCTCTCGGAGACCAAAGCAGCCGAGCTCGATGAGAGCACAGGAGGTGTGTGAGTGCGGAGAATGTGGAGAAAGTTTTAATACGAAAGGCGATCTTGTGCAACACCAGCACATCCACTGCGAAGAGAAGCCGTATCACTGCTCTCGGTGTGGCGTGTGCTTCGGCGACAAATCCGATCTCCAGCGACACCGATGGATTCACGCCGGAGAAAAGACGCATCGGTGTTCGCACTGCGGCAAGAGCTTTGGTCAGCTGAAAAATTTGAAAGTGCATCAGGAACTTCATAACGAAGAGAAGCCTTACGTTTGCTCGCAGTGCGGGAAGAGCTTCGGAGGCCAGAGCACTCTCCGGATCCACCAGCGCGTCCACACTAAAGACAAACCTCACCAGTGCTCCCAGTGCGGCAGGAGCTTCGGCAGCACCGGCGCTCTTAAAATCCACTATCGCGCTCACACCGGCGAGAAGCCTTATCGCTGCGGACACTGCGACAAGAGCTTTAGTGAAAAGCACAAACTCCAGAAGCACCAGCGCATCCACACCGGGGAGCGGCCGTTCCGGTGCTCGCAGTGCGGCAAGAGCTTCACCTTCCGATTCGCTTTGCAGCAGCACCAGCGCATTCACACTGGAGAGAGGCCGTACCGGTGCTCGCAGTGCGGCAAGACCTTCAACCGCCAGGGCCATCTCAAAAACCATCAGCTCCTTCACACGGGACAGAAGCTCTACGTCTGTACGCAGTGCGGAAAGAGCTTTTACCAAAAGTTTAACCTGCAGCAGCACCAGCGTGTCCACACCGGAGAGAAACCGTACCGCTGCCAGCACTGCGGTAAGAGCTTCACCCAGAGCTCGCGCTTCAAAACCCACCAGCGCGTCCACACGGGCGAGAAGCCATACCTGTGCGTACTGTGTGGGAGGAGCTTTACCGAGGGCGGCAGCCTCATGAAGCACCGCCGCATTCACACCGGAGAGAGGCCGTACCGCTGCTGCGAATGCGGCAAGACCTTCGCTTATAACTGCTCTCTCACAAAACACAAGCGCAGTCACGGCCGCGAGAAGCCGTACCCGTGCCCCCGGTGTGGAACGGGCTTCACTGCCTACGGGAGTCTCCAGATTCACCAGTGCGGTAACGCCGGAAATAAGCCGAGTGGGGGAGGAGCTTTAACAGAATAGGTCACTGATTTCAAACCACCCAACAACCAAACGAACTCCCTACAAACTGAGAGTCGCTGCTGGAACCTATTTGCACTGTGAGTGTGGAGCGTAGTGGGGACAGGGGCCTGTGATGGACCGTCACCCCCGTCAGGAACCACTCTCACTTGTGTCTAACCAGTTCCAGACCGTCCGCAGGCCTGACCAGGATAAGCGGGTCAGAACAGGAACTCTGGAGCCTAGGTAGCCCTGCAACGGACTGGTGTCCCAGAAAGAGACGAGTGGCAATCACTTATAAATCATATAAACCTGCCACAACGGATCCGTTTAAATAGTGCTGTAGCCAAAACCGAGTAAAGACCGAGACTTTTAGTCGTCCATTATCCTTCATTCTACATGATATTCATTCATAAATAATATTATTCTCCATGATGTATTTTGTAAAATATAACATTAAATAATATGTAGCCTGACATGATTATTAATTGTTATTATACTCTAGTCTTACAAACTAAGGTAATGTAACTTTAGGAAGTAAATGATGGTGATGACTCTGTTTAATCTTCTTCTCTTAATCAGAATCACCACATAAAGTCACCTGAATATAAACAACAACATCCATTCTATCATTATACCTTTTTATTATTAAATTATAAATAAAACAGAGTCATCATAACATTTCTGTTTGTCCTCAAACAAAACTGATCCTAAACTATACTGAGCAAAATGGTGAAAATGCTTCTTACAATCTTAGCATCAGGTTATTCAAAATAAAACGGATTCACTGATTGGATCCTGAACGAGAAGAGCAGGAACTTGTTTTTCCCTGTTAGCCAATCAGAGTGCAGATTTTATTTGGGTATGTAGAGAAAGGAGTGGTTTATTCTGTTTGAATGGATTGTTTATATTCAGTAACGATCAAAGAAAACATTGAGTTTGTAACTAACGTTACCTCAGTCACACGCATCGGACTAGACTGGCCTCGATATCGACTTACGGATCCACCTCACCCCCAGACTGAGCCCAAATGAGCTCCACCTACTTAGAGTATAGATGAAACAAAATCTGTAGCTCCACTTTTACCCCTGTATGTCCTTGATAAAATCAAAATCGCTGAGCTGTTCTGGTTTTGGTTTTGTGTCGCTCCGTTGTTGAGTGAAAATGCTCACTAACTGGCAGGAACACCGAAGTGATCATGACGGAACTGACTGACATTTATCCCATCTGTAGAGACTGAGTGATTCTTTCATTCAGAGCTTACAGGTTTTAAAGCTCATGAGTTCACAGTACAGTGTGTGGAAGCAAATCATTCAGATTTTCTAGACAAATGGAGGTTTTAAGAAGTTTGTTTAGGCTTTAGTTCATCTTTATCTACATGCATACTTCCACCCAGGTTTCTCTGTGTGAATACAACTTCATACCTCCATTTACTTATGACTACTTATGGCATAAAGTTTGTTACTTAAAATCGGACATTTTCTGTTATTTCTAGTTCATAAATCTCAAACAGTTATCTAACCCTAGACCCAGTGATGTACAGTGTGATATGATGATGAAGATATTCGGTGCTCAGCTGAGTTATGTGTGTGTGTGTGTATTTTTGTTTGACATTTTAGGTAAAGGTTGACAGTCGTACCAGGTTTTAAAGTGTAACCGTGTTAATTACAATTAAAGTGAAAACTTGAAGAAAACGAGAGACATGTCATAACAAAAAAATCTTTAATCTGTGTAATAGACGTCCTTTAATCCTGTATGTTTTATTACACGTACATTACACCACCGCATACACACGTAACCATAGCAACGACGGAAGCCATAGCAAAATGCTGGATCAGCTTCTGCCTGGGTTTGATTTGATGGATCAGTCAGAAATGTTCCGGGAGAGTTATACAGCATCAGCAGCTCCATCGGTTCTTATAAAGACGCCGTTTGCTGGTGTTAAACTCGCCGTCTCATTAAACACCATCCACGGCTGATCCGAGGTTCATTCATGGATCTGTTAAGCCCGGCTCTGATTAACCCTACCGAGCTGCTGATGATCTAGAACTCTAACTTTAACATTCCTGACTCAGAACTTTCACATGAAGAGCTTCAGCTAAAAAAATATACAGTAGGCAGGTATGGACTTCTTTCTTTCTTTCTTTCTCAGTATGCTCTTTAACCAATCTTTCTTTTTTCCTTTCTATCTTTCTTTCCTGTTTCCCTTTCTTTCTTTCTCTAGCTTCATCAGACGAATTTAGAACCTCCAGTACCAGTCGTTGTTGTTGGAAGGCGTGTCCCTGCTGCAGACCCCTTATAAGTTTGCGTCGGTGCACTTGTGCCTCTTATAAGAGACGGAATGAGTGAAGCTCCGCCCACAGCGAGAGCAGTAGTAGGGTTTTTCCCCAGTGTGAATGCGGCGGTGCTGCTGTAGGTTGCTCTCGCGGTTGAAGCATTTGCCGCACTGCGCACAGAGGTAGGGTTTCTCTCCGGTGTGAATGCGGCGGTGCTGCTGGAGGTTGCTCTCGCGGTTGAAGCTCTTGCCGCACTGCGCACAGAGGTAGGGTTTCTCTCCGGTGTGAATGTGCTGGTGTCTCTTGAGCGCGCTCTCGCGGTTGAAGCTCTTGCCGCACTGCGAGCACTGGTAGGGTTTCTCTCCGGTGTGGATGTGCCGGTGGCGCTGCAGGACGTTCTGGTAGCTGAAGCTCTTGCCGCACTGCGAGCACCGGTAGGGTTTCTCCCCGGTGTGGGTGCGCTCGTGCTGCCGGAGGTTGATCCTGTGAGCGAATCGTTTCCCGCAGGACGAGCACTGGTAGGGTTTCTCGCCGGTGTGAACGCGCCGGTGCTGCCGAAGGTTCATTTTGTGAGAGAAACTCTTGCCGCAGTCGGGGCACCGGTACGATTTCTCTCCGGTGTGAACGTGCCGGTGTCGCTGCAGGGTGCTCTCGCGGTTGAAGCTCTTGCCGCACTGTGAGCATCGGTACGGTTTCTCGCCCGTGTGAATGCGTTCGTGCCGCTGCAGGACGTTCCGGTAAGCGAAGCTCTTGCCGCACTGCGAGCACCGGTACGATTTCTCGCCCGTATGAACGCGCCGGTGTCGCTGCAGGTCACGCTGGCGAGTAAACACCTTCCCGCACTGGGCACAGCCAAACCAGCTCTCCTTTAGCGACTGCCGGCCGGTCAGCTCTCCGTGGCGGCGTGTGATGTGTTTGCGGAAGTAAAGCTGAGACGGAAAGGAGCAGGTGGATCGCAACAAAACCCGGGTCCTACCTGAAGAGAAAACCGCAGCGGGTGAAATATTACCAAGAGAATTTAATACTAGGGCTTCATCTAAGGGTGAGCGATATGGCAAAAAATATTATATCACGATATTTAAAAGCATTTTCATGATACACGATATTTATCGCAGACAAAATGCATCAGTAGTGACAGATAAAAAAAAAACTAAATTGATTGCCAATAAAACTAAATCGACTGCAAACTAAATAGATTGCAAGTTTCGATTAGAAAATGGTGAAAAAATGCGACAAATGTTTAGGTATAAACAATATTTTTACTCTACATTTCAACTTCAAGTAATCATTCTGACATTAAGCTTTTCCCCCTTTAAACCTATTATAAGTAAAAAGCTTAACATGGTTTAATGCACTAAAACAATGACCCAGAAACACCAAACCTCTCTGAGTTATTACTGATCATAAGTAATCTGTTCTGCTGAAATGATGAACCTGTGATCCAAAAGGAAAGTAATCATTTTTACAGTAAGTGTTTACTTATAATAGGTTTAAATGGGAAGAAAAAAGCTTGATATAGAAATGATTGCTTTCCTTTTGGATCACAGGTTCATCATTTCAGCAGAACGGATTAATGATGAGGTTTGCTGTTTCTAAGTCGTTGTTTTTGTACATTAAACCACGTTACACCATTATTTTTCATGCTGGTTTTCAAGACTAATTTACAGCTGAACAAAATCAATATCCCTGCTAATAAACATCCACAAAACAGAAACAACACGCTTTGAATCATCTGAACCATGAAAACCATGCACCTTAGCAACATCTGCTGACCAGATTTGCACAACTGCCTCAGAAAAACCTGCAAAACTCCATTCAAACAACGCCTCACCACCTACAACCACCATCAAATGTGATGCTCTGTGACCCTTTTCCTTCCATCTACAGGGGCTTCATTAAGTGAATCACATACATACAATATAATAGAAAGTTTAATAAAATACTCTGTGTGGAGATCTTCTTATTCCAGATGCATTCGAACACCCCGCTGAGGTCTTTAGCGTATTCCTCGCTGTACCACACCAGCAGCTCCTGTCCCGGCCCGACGGCTCGGCAGCAGCGGTAGTAAATCCCCCCTCGGTACTGGAACGCCACCAGGTTCTGCTCCTCGTCGTTACGAGCGCAATTCACAAACCTGGAATCAGAACAGCGTCCAATCAGAACAGCGTCCAAAAACAGATGATCAGATCCCTGAGCGCAGCGTTCCTGACCTCATCCAGTTAGCGTGGATCTCAGTCTTGGCGTCGATGTACTCCTCACCCTCACCGCTCCTGTAGATCTGCAAATCAAACCAGCAGTGCGCGTTTGAACCCTAACACGACGCCACCTTCAGACCGTAAGACGTCCGCTTACTAATTCTCTCACCACCCAGGAGTATCCACTAGTCATGGCTTCCTCCACCTCCACCGGCTCTCCCTGGTAGGGTCCGAAGTGAGCGCCGACCGGAACGCTCTCCCAGCTATTAAACACTCCCAGTCCTGCCCTGGGAATACCAGACTCCCGAATCTCCAGCCCAGCAGGAAGGGTCAGTCTGGGACGGTCCAAGACCCCCATGGGAGCGGGCGTGTCGGGGATGAAGAGGGCCGGACCGTGAACCTCACACTTGTTGATGAAGAAACACTGGCACTGCTCACAGTCTGGAAGAAACAAACCAAGAAAACAGTTTCTCTCTGATTGTTACTGATCCTCACACTCAGCTTCTGATTGGCTCGGATGCTGTTATCTTACAGAGGTACGCATCGTCCTTAGGTTCTTCCTCTTTAATGCAGATGTTCAGGCTGGCGTGGATGTCATCATCATCAGTGCCATCGTAGCTGTTCTGCTCCTGTGGTTCTTCCTTCACCCAGCCTTCCGGTATTCAAATGTAAAAACTGCTTGTTCATTTATTTACATTATTTATATCAAATAAGCAGACAAACCTTTAAATAAAGCAGTTCTAGTTTAGACTAATAAAACAGGATTCATTACCCTTGACTTTATGGACTCTTACCATATGGTCTCATTCAATAGATAGAAGGGTGTCTACATACTTTTGGCCACGTTTCAAACCAGACTTACTGGTGTCGTGCTGGGATCCTGCATTGTTTTGATTCTCAGAGGATGAACTTGTATAATCCTCTGTCTTCACGTCCTCACAAAGCTACAACAATAAAACCATTTAATAAAGTAAACCTGGCTTTAATTAATCTGGCTTATATAAAAGCTTTATATAATCATTTCATTTACCTGTTCAGAATCAGGATTCAGCTCCCGTTGGTTACCTGCTGATTCCATTAGAACACATCTAAAAGACTCTCGAGTCTCCTGTAAATGAACGCAGCTCTGAATCATTTCCCAAATATTAACAATATCTAAGTGGATAAGGTCTTTATTCCTCACATTTCTCCCACATCCAACACGTCCACTATGAGAACAGACCGCCTAATATATCCCAGAGCTTAACATGCGCTGTTATAATGAGATAATTAATTATTTGTTGTGTGTATACAAGAAAAATCAGTGGTAAACCTGAGACATTCCTGCCTTTAACTATGATTTAGTAAGCTAATACTTAGAAATACTTGAAATTATTTAATTTATTAGATAAAAAAGAATATCAGGTTTGATTACAGCTGTTATCCAAAAAAACACTTTGAATTAAATAAGGTATTCTTACAGTTTCACACGATAACTGTTACAGATTTACTCTACTGACTCAAAATCAGTCAGGTGAACTGTAACGGTTCAATAAGGCTCCGTCCCAAATCTCTATTTGCTCCACATATAAGACACTAACTAGTGCGTAGCGGCCGTAATTCGCGTGCTGTGCTTAGTGCACTATGTAGGGATTAAGAGTCCGTTTGGGACACTGCCTGTTACCCGATCAGCTACACCGACTTACCACATACAGAACGCAAATAAACCACAGAAACCATCTTCTACTGTAGCTCCATCAGATCCAGCTCAGCGAAGTGTGGCTAAATAATATTTGTTGAGCTCCATATAAGGAGATTTTTATGATTAAAAGATTATTTATCTATGTCAGGCACATTAGCTGCAGCAAGTCGTTATTTTTATTACCAGGTTTTAAATGGTGGGCTGTGCATTATGGCCACCTGCTGTACTGGAGTACAAAACAATTCTTTCGCATTACTCGTCCTGAGGCGATTTCATAAGCCGTGAATTTAAAAAAAAAAACAACGTGTATTTATTGCTGGAGAAACTTGAGTTTGTTAATATATGTCATAGTGTTCAGTAAAAACATGATCCCGAGTGCTAACGGCGTGTTTTAATCCTTTCTCTCGAGCTATCAATATGGGTTAGCATGACCTCTCATGAAGCAATACGTGTTGTAAACGCGACTCTTGACTTCTGAGCAGTTCTAATCTCATTTTACAGGCTTCTCCATCAGAATGTTTACTGTGAATCTACACTTTAGTGTAAAACCATCTCAAGAGTATCAGAGTGGTGAATTATACAACCTGAGGAGCGCACAAAGCCTTTATTAGACATAACAGTACAAGCTAGTCACAACACCCACTACTCAACACGAGTACAAGCAAGGAACGTTCTGGGTTCACAATGGCCCTGTACAACGACGAAAGTGTTACTCTACAGTTGAGGCAACGCCTGTGTTGGGGCACCTGTGCCTCTTATAAGAGACGCAATGAGTAAAACTGGTCCCGCAGCCCGAGCAGTGGTAGGGTTTCTCCCCGGTGTGAATGCGTATGTGACGGTGGAGAGTACTGAGCTGGTTGAAGCTCTTGCCGCACTGAGAGCACTGATATGGCTTCTCTCCGGTGTGGATGCGCTGGTGCCGTTGCAGCGTGCTCTGATCGTTGAAGCTCTTGCCGCACTCCTTGCACTGGTACGGCTTCTCTCCAGTGTGGATGCGCTGGTGCGTCTGCAGGTTCCTCTGGTATGTGAAGCTCCTTCCGCACTGCGAACACCGAAATGGCTTCTCGCTGGTGTGAATGCGCTGGTGCTGCTGCAGGGTGCTCTCGCGGTTGAAGCTCTTGCCACACATCGCGCAGTAATACGGTTTCTCGCCGGTGTGGATGCGCTGGTGTTGGTGGAGGGTGCTCTGATGAGCGAAGCTCCGTCCGCACTGCGAGCACTGATACGGTTTTTCTCCGGTGTGAACGCGCTGATGGATTTTGAGGTTGTTCTCCTGAATGAAGCTCTTCCCGCACTCCGAGCACCGGTACGGCTTCTCTCCGGTGTGAGTGCGTAGGTGTCGCAGGAGATGACCCTGCTGACTGAAGCTCTTCCCACACAGCGAGCAGCGGTAGGGTTTATCTCCGGCGTGAAGGCGCCGGTGCTCTTGGAGGTCGCACAGTTGGGCGAACGTGGCCGAACAGTCTGCGCAGTGGTACTTCGTCTCCTGCGTCTGCGTTGGACGGTGAGCTGAGGACGCCAGGTGGCTGCTCCTCGAGGGCAGCAGATCCTCGTATTTAATCTCTCCGGCGTTCACAAGTCGAACGTACTCTTCGTCGTGGCATCTCCGGATGTGTTTGTGGAGGTAAATTTGAGACGAGTAGGATAATGGACACAGCGAACAGGAAAAGACCTGCATCAGGGCGTCATTAAATCCTGGAGAAGAGAAAAGAAAGCGTTTATTATTATTATTATCATTATTATTATTATTGAGAAAGTAGAGATGCCTCAGTGCAGCAACCGCAATAAAACTCTAACCCTGTGTAGAGATCTTTTTGTTCCAGATGCATTCGAACACCCCGCTGAGGTCTTTAGCGTATTCCTCGCTGTACCACACCAGCAGCTCCTGTCCCGGCCCGACGGCTCGGCAGCAGCGGTAGTAAATCCCCCCTCGGTACTGGAACGCCACCAGGTTCTGCTCCTCGTTGTTACGAGCACAATTCACAAACCTGGAATCAGAACAGCGTCCAATCAGCAAGTCTACAAACAGATGATCGGATCCCTGAGCGCTGCGATCCTGACCTCATCCAGTTAGCATGGATCTCAGTCTTGGCATCGATGTACTCCTCACCCTCACCGCTCCTGTAGATCTGCAAATCAAACCAGCAGTGCGCGTTTGAACCCTAACATGGCGCCACCTTCAGACCGTAAGACGTCCGCTTACTAATTCTCTCACCACCCAGGAGTATCCACTGTTCATGGCTTCCTCCACCTCCACCGGCTCTCCCTGGTAGGGCCCGAAGTGAGCACCGACCGGAACGCTCTCCCAGCTATTAAACACTCCCAGTCCTGCCCCGGGAATACCAGACTCCCGAATCTCCAGTCCAGCAGGAAGGGTCAGTCTGGGACGGTCCGAGACCCCCGTGGGAGCGGGCGTGTCGGGGATGAATAGCGCCGGACCGTGAACCTCACACTTGTTGATGAAGAAACACTGGCACTGCTCGCAGTCTGGAAGAAACAAACCAAGAAAACAGTTTCTCTCTGATTGTTACTGATCCTCACACTCAGCTTCTGATTGGCTCGGATTCTGTTATCTTACAGAGGTACGCATCTTCTTCAGGTTCTTCCTCTTTAATGCAGATGTTCAGGCTGGCGTGGATGTCATCATCATCATCAATATCATCGTCACTGTCCTCCTCCTCCTCATCATCATCGTAGTTTAGTTTCTGTGGCTCTTGCTTCACCCAGCCTTCCAGTGTTCACACAGTTAGAACATCAGCTTATACAACATTAATTCATAATTATATAACAAAACTGGGGACTGTGGCAGCCTAGCGGTTAAGGTACTGGACTATGGACCAAAAGGTCCAGGGTTCAAATCCCACCTCTGCCAATCTGTCACTGTTGGGTCCTTGAGCAAGGCCCCTAACCCACAATTGCTTGGATTGCAAGGTTGTATCAGGGCGTCTGCTAAATGTATAGTGATCTGAGTCTTGTCCTAACCAAATGAGCTGACTTTTGAAAAGGTATCTTATAACAGCACCATCATGAATGTCACGGGTGTCTTCATACTTCTGGCCGTGTTTTTTAAGGTGAGGTTGGAACCAGACTTACCGGGACTGGTGGCTGCATTATTTTGATGTTCAGAGGCTGAGGTTCCTTCAGCTGTACAATCCTCTGTCTTCACATCCTCACAAAGCTGCAACAATAAAAATCATTTAATAAAGTAAATCACGCTTTAATTAAACATTTAAAGAATCATTTATTTTACCTGTTCAAGATCAGGGTTCTGTTCCCGCCTGTTATCTAATGATTCCATTAGAACACGTCTAAAACATAAATACAATCATTGTTAAATCACAATCTGATGTTAATGACAGATTATAGAACATAAGATTAAACTCAGCTTTATAAAATCAGACTTTTCAGGAGCTCATGTTCATGTTGGGGTTTATCGTAAACGTTTTGGGGTTTGTACCTCCTTATAATGCAGTTTCACTTTAGTTAATCCTTCAGTTTCATCCGGAATGATTAATACATGTAATATTAACTACTGCTTATTTTATAGATCTTTACAAACGGTAGAAATTCGTTTACAAATCGCTCCGCTTAACTGTAACGATTCACTCAATCCCAAATATTCCCTCAATTTAAAAAAAGTGCACTACAATGGGTGTAACCGCCATTATCCTAGCGCTCTACGTAGTGCCCTATGTAGGGAGGATGGATATATTTGGGACGCAACCGGTTAGCCGAGCAGCTGCAAGAGTAATCGTAAACTACCACAAGCAGAACAGAATTAACCCATATGCTATTTCGCTTTCAACAAATCCCGATAATAAAGGTGCAAATAAAGAGAATGTTTACTTATCCGTAGCGCTGTAAATACAGAAATAAATGTTTATAAAGAATATTTATCTGGACACACATTAGCCGCAGCTACATTCATTCGCCTATTTATTTACAGGTTTGTGGTAAATCAGCGCCACCTGCAGTTCTGGAGGCGGTATTGAATTCCTGTAGTTTGTCATGACTTCGTATTGTTTATAGTATAAGCGGTAGTAAAAACGGATTTGCATCATCTGTTACTCTGTAAAGTAAAATAATAATATACTAATACAGTAATAATACATCAATTTAAAGCCACTACAAAGTGAATACGAAGTGAATGACTAAAGCTAAATAGCTAGCATATCTTCTTCTTCTTTCGGCTTCTCCCTTTATCAGGGGTCACCACAGCGAGTTAAACGTTTCCACCTCACCTTGTCCTCCACGTCCTCTACTCTCACCCCAACTCCCTGCATATCTTCATTTACCACAACCAAATAACTCCTCTTTGGTCTTTGTCTCCGTCTCTTGCCTGGCAGCTCCATCGCCAACATCCTCCTACCAATATATCCACTATCCCTCCTCTGCACATGTCCAAACCATCTCAGTCTTCCCTCTCGAATTTTGTCTCCCAATTTTCCAACCTGTGCTGTCCCTCTGATGATCTCATTCCTAATCCTGTCCACCCTAGACACTCCTAAAGAGAACCTCAACATCCTTGGAGTTTCGGCCATCCTCCATCTCTGCTTCCTGTCTCTTTGTCATTGCCACTGTCCTCTAACCCACACAACCGAAGGCTGGGTCTCCCTCTCTCTTAGAAATCTTTCCCTTTCCACTTTTGCTGCGACCCTTTTTGTACACAGCCAAACACCCCTACACTTTTTCTACTTTTTTCTTCTCCACCCCTCCATCCCTGCCTGTACTCTCTTTCTTTAACCTCCTTTCCACACTTCCCCCTTTCCTGGACATTTGATCCAATTACCTGAACTCCTGGACCCTTTGTGACCATTGATCCCTGTTAGCCTGACTGTTTTTTTTCCATCCACCTGCCCTCCCTGTCCATTTAACATACACACATGTATTCTGTCTTACTACAGTTGACTTTCATTCCTCTCCTTTCCAGATTATACCTCCACCTCTCCAAGTTCTCTTCTACGTGTTTCCTGTTCTCACTACAAATCACAATGTTGTCTGCAAACATCATAGTCCATGGCGATTCCTGTCTGACCTCATCTGTTAGTCTGTCCATCACCAGACCAAATAAGAAGGGACTCAGGGCCGATCCTTGATGCAGTCCCACCTCTACCTTGAAGCTATCTGTCACTCCTACAGCACATCTCACCTCTGTCACGCTGTTTTGATACATGTCCTGCACTAATCTAACGTACTTTTCAGTCACTCGAGACTTCATCATACACCACCACAGTTCCTCCTTTGGCACCCTGTCATAAGCTTTCTCCAAAACCATACTGTTGTTCACACACTGTCACCTCCTGTCTGAACCTAGCTTCCACAACTCTCTCCCAAATCTTCATTGTGTGGCTTATCAACTTTATGCCCCTGTAAGAGCCACAACTCTGTACATCACCCTTCTGCTTAAAAATCGGTACAAGTAAACGTTTCTTCCATTCCTCCGGCATAATCTCATTCACCAGAATTCCATTAAATAATCTAGTCAAAAACACCACTCCCAGCTCTCCTAGACTTTTCCATACCTCAACCGGTATGTCCTCAGGTCCCACTGCCTTTCCGTTCTTCATCCTTTTCAAAGCTTTCCTCACTTCGTCCTCGCTAATCTTTGCTACATCCTGTTCCACAATCTCTACACCATCCAACCTTCTTTCCTTTTCATTTTCTACATTCATCAACTCCTCAAAACACTTCTTCCATTTTTCCCTCACCCTCTCCTCTCCGGATAGTACATTTCCATTTCTATCCTTGATCACCCGGACATGCTGCACATCCTTTCCAGCTCCATCTCTCTGTCTCACCAGCAGATACAACCCCTTCTCTCCTTCCCTACTGTCTAACCTTTCATATAACTCATCGTAGGCCTTCTGCTTGGCCTTTGCTACCTCCCTCTTTGCCCTGTGCCGCATCTCCTTGTACTCCTGCCTACTCTCTTTAGTCCTGTCCCTGTCCCATTTTTTCTTTGCTGACCTCTTTCTCTGAATAACCTCCTGCGCTTCCTCGTTCCACCACCAGGTTTCCTTTTCATCCTTTGCCTCTCCAGTAGACACACGCAGTACCTTTCTACCTGTCTGTCTAATCACTGTTGCTGCTTTTATCCAGTCATCTGGGAGCTCTTTCCTATCACCCGAAGCCTTTCTCAGCTCCTCTCTGAACTCCTTACAACATTCTTCCTTTCTCAACTTCCACCATTTGGTCCTCTGCACTGCCTTTGTCCTCTTCCACTTCCTAACCACCAGAGCCATCTTGCACACCACCATCCGATGCTGCCTAGCTACACTCTCCCCTGCCACTACTTTACAATCACCAATCTCTTTTAAGCAACCTCTTCTACATAGGATGTAGTCTACCTGTGTGCTCCTCCCTCCACTCTTATAAGTCACCCTGTGCTCCTCCTTCTTTTGGAAATATGTGTTAACCACAGCCATTTCCATCCTCTTTGCAAAATCCACCACCATCTGTCCTTCTAGGTTCCTATCCTTACACCAAACCTGCCCATCACTTCCTCATCTCCTTTATTACCTTCACCAACATGATGACCATTGAAATCTGCACGAATCACCAGTCTCTCCTCCCTGGGATTGCTCTCAGCCACTTCATCTAACTCCCCCCAGAATCTCTCTTTCTCCTCTAATTCACAGCCAACTTGTGGTGCATAGCCACTAACAACATTCACCATTACACCCTCAATTTCCAGCTTTAAACATATTATCCTATCTGACACCCTTTTCACCTCAACGACATTCTTTTTTACATAGTCCTCCTTCGGACGCCCCCACTCCATTTCTCTCCTATCCCCACCCAGGTAGACAGTTTAAAAACCCTGCAAACCAATGCAATCGAGCCCTTGCTTGCCCTTCCACTTTGTCTCCTTCACACACAAAACATCCAACCTTTCTCCTCTGCATCATATCATCCAGCCTCCTCTACCTTTCCCCTCATCGCCTACATTTAGGTTTGCTAACCCTCAGTGGCTTATATTCTGGGCCCCCTCCTGATTTCTCCTTCTTGTCCTCCTCACACGCTTCCCTCCTCCTCCTTCGTCTTCGGCAAACAGTAGTCCCCAATTCCCGGTGGTAACGGTTTTTTTGCTACCAGTACCATGGCGGTCGTTGTAATAAAACCCCGGCCGTACCGATTCCGGATGGTGAAAATTAATTATTAAACTCGCTACTTTCTTTTGGCAAATGTTTTTTTACAAAAACAGGATGCCCTTCCTAGAACGCAACCCTCAACATTTATCCGGTCTTTGGGACCGGCACTAGAAATAAAATAATAATAATAATAATATAATAATATAAAATACTTTTACATTTATCTAGCGCCTTTCACAAGACCAAGGGCCGCTTTACATTAATAACAATTACACAGATGTAATAGATGAAGAATGAAAATGCTGAGAGAAAAGATAAGTTTTTAGATGAGTTTTAAACAGAGAGAGAGAGGTGATAGAGCGCAGAGAAAGAGGGAGCGAGTTCCAGAGCAGGGGGGCAGCCACACTAAAAGCTCTGCCTCCCATTGTGGAAAACCTAAACCTGCGGGTGACCAATAGACAGGAATCCGATAACCGTAAAGTACGGGAGGGAGTGTAGTGATCGAGCAGACCAGACAAATATGCAGGGCTTAAGCCATGCAATGATTTAAATGTTAGTAATATGATTTTATATTTGATGCGTTGGTGGATGGGCAACCAGTGAAGTTTCTCAAGTACAGGTGTGATGTGTTCACTTTTCCTTGTTGATGTTAAAATCCTTGCAGCAGCATTCTGAATAAGCTGTAATGGTCGGAGAGTTTTAGATGGGAGGCCGTAAAGGAGGGAGTTACAGTAGTCCAGCCGAGAGGCCACAAAGGCATGGACAAGTGCCTCAGCGGCCTTAGGGGATAGCAAGCGGACGAAGACGTGCAATATTTGCTAGATGGACAAATGCCGAACTTAGAGAAGATCGTATGTGAGGTTTCAAAGGACCAGAATGATCAAAAGGACAACCAAGATTACGACAGAGACAGAATGAAGGAACGAAACATCACCAATAAGGAGAAAGGGGGTTAGAAGAGATGATAGAGCTGATTTTGTGCCAGTAAAGAGGAGTTCAGTTTTCTGGGTATTTAGGAGAAGATAGTTTGCCCGAAGCCAGGAATGTAGATCATTAAGACACCTAGTGAGACAGTCTGGGGGAAAGGAATCAGATGGTTTAAGACCAACATAGACTTGAGTGTCATCGGCATAGCAGTGAAAGTTCAATCCATAATGGCGGAAAAAAATACCCTGCCTGAGCAATCTAGCAGCTGGTTTAACTAGCTAGCATATCTAGCACTTTTATAAGACATATAACAATATATCAACTATATAAATAAATATGACTTGACTTGATCAACGTGAATCTGCATTGAATTTTCACATTAAAGCAATGCTAAATGGTTTCTAAAGTACAACAAATAGCTTTTAGTAATTGAAATGACTATGACTGAATTTATTGTTCATTTTTAAGGTAAAATCATATGTCCATTTGTATACTAATGATAAAATAAAGGTTTAATGGAACAGTTCCATGGTACGATGATTATTTATGACTCAGGGCTTTGCGTTTCTCTTTATAACAGCTGACAGGAATAAATAAAATATGCATCTGCTTAGACTGTAGCAGAAATATTTATTTGAATACAAAAGTTCAAATTCAGGTTACAAAAAAAACACTTTTGTGGTTCAATCATGTGTGAAATCAAACTCTGAACAGATTCTGATGTGGAAACTAATAAAAAACAGATTCAGTCTGTTTTTATCCCTTTAAAATCAATCCACATCCATGCAGGAAATGAAATGATGAGAAACCAGAATTCATACAGTAAATAAAAATTAACGGAAGCAAACGTGACGCACCACAGGAATGCAGGGGGACGTCAGGAGTTAGTGTGCAAATAAAACCTGATGTCTTATCAGGAACCAATTAAAAACCTGACACACAGAAACCGGGAGGTGATGAAAAATAAAAAGGTATCTGGGTCAGTTGTCCTCTTCTGCTTCCTGTCTGTCGTTCATTAAAGGCTCTCTGTCTGTATGAGCGTCTGTATCCTGCTCCGTTGATTTCTTAGTCATCTTATTAAGAGTTCCTCCCTACACACACACACACACACACACACACACACACACACAAAAACACCCAGATAAACAGACTCATCTCAGAAACAGACCACACCACAGCAGGTGTTTACAGGAAATGCTCGAGACTTTTGGTTTTCCTGAGACCTGTTCTCGCTGTGCTCTGGTCTTTCACTCTCAGTGCACGATGACGCTGTATGTGTGTGTGTGTGTGTGTGTGTTTACCTCTCGCCGGTCAACAATGTTCAGGACAGTCGATGTAATGATGCAGCTGATCGTGTTTGCCAACATGAAGATCATCATGTGCTGCCATCGATACAGAGGAATCTTATCATCACTACACACACACACACACACACACACACACACACACACACACACACACACACACACACACACACACAACAATATAAATAACATTTCAATGTTTACTGCAAAACACTGTACCGTTCTCTCCGGTGTAACGTGTTGCCAGCTGCTGCCAGCAGAGGGCGGTAAAATGCTGCTTTAGATAATTACACATGCTTCCGTTTAGCCAGCCATTAAATTTCTCGCTGTAATCACAAGTGTGTGTGTGTGTGTGTGTGTGTGTGTGTTACCTGTTTTCCTTCCCCAGTATCGCCCCCACTATCAGATTACACACTCCGATTCCGATCATCTGCACCGATGTCGCCAGACCCATGGCTGTTCCGAGAGTGGATCGAGGAACCACCAGGGGGATCGAGGGCCACATACTCGCCTAACACACACACACACACATGCACACACGCACACACGCACGCACACACGCACGCACACACACGCACACATACACTTAATTTTGATTAAAATCATCAACTAAACTGCACTACAGCATTTAAATGAGTTTGTTTCCTCTTGCCATGAATGTGTGTGTATCTAAGAGAGAGAGAGAGAGAGAGAGAGAGAGAGAGAGAGAGAGAGAGAGAGAGAGAGAGTGTGTGAGTGTGAGTGAGTGAGTGAGTGCGCGCACGCGCATCTCACCGCAGCGAAGGAGTAGGTGATGCCGAGCCAGATGGTGGAGACGAGTGGTGGTACGAAGGTGAAGGCTAACAGCCCGAACACAGGCAGCGTCAGAACCGCACAAAGAACAGCAAACACACCCCGCAATCCCACACAATCCTTCACACACACACACACACACTTTGTAATAATCATCACTATAGTATCTAACACACAACTGAAAATGCTAAAGTACAGTTTGTGTATGAGTGTGTGATGGTGTTTATACTGTGTGTGTGTGTGTGTGTGTGTGTGTGTGTGTGTGTGTAGGGTCTCACTATAAGGATTCCCACAGCAGCTGATAAAACCAGTGAGCAGTCATAAACAGCACCCGCGATGTACGCCGCCTCCTTCTGAGTGTAACCGGAATATTTATCCTGAATAAACTTACTGTGTACACACACACACACACACACACACACACACACACACACACACACAAAATATTATTATTATTATTATTATTATTATTCTAACTATCAATATTATTTTTATTATCAATAAATGTGTGTAAAAGTAATAATTTTCTTCATCAATATTATTATTATTATTATTATTATTATTATTATTATTATTATTATTTAATCTGTATGATTAACATTACAATATTAAGATTATTACTTTTTAAATAATCAGCTATTGGTTATTATATGTAATATTATTTGTTATCACTAAGATTTAATTTTTATAACAATCTTTACTATTTTATTATTAATATCAACAATTACTTGTCAAATTGAACTGTTACTATTATCATGTATTACCACAATAAATAAAGATATAAATCTTTGCAATAACAACAACAACAACAACAACAACAACAACAACACAGCAATAACATATGACTAACAATAATAATATACATAATTAATGGATTGACTGATTACCTGGCGTCGGCGATGAAGGGGAAAATTCCGTTATAGAAAAACATGATGGTGAGAACCAGCAACCAATAACGGAGAGAAAGCAAACGCACATCCTGCACCCGCTACACACACACACACACACACACACACACACACTATATGTTACATTATAATTCTTATACAGTAGGGCAAAAAAGTATTTAGTCAGCCACTGATTGTGCAAGTTCTCCTACTTAGAAAGATGAGAGAGGTCTGTAACTTCCATCATAGCTACACTTAAACTATGAGAGACACAATGAGAAAAAACACATTATAGGATTTTTAAAGAAGTTAATTGTAAATTATGGTGGAAAATAAGTATTTGGTCAATAACAAAAGTTCAACTCAATACTTTGTAACATAACCTTTGTTGGCAATGACAGAGTCTTCACCAGGTTGGCACACACTGTAGCTGGTATTTTGGCCCATTCCTCCATGCAGATCTCCTCTAGAGCAGTGATGTTTTGGGGCAACACGGACTTTCAACTCCCTCCACAAATGTTCTATGGGGCTGAGGTCTGGAGACGGGTGGCGTAGATGATAAATCTAAGAACGAAACTAAAGTCATGGAGTCAAAGTTCAAATAAAATGTGAAGTATGCACATTTGGCATTAAGTGACCCGGGAATGATGGGGCTGGAGCTGATGACGGAAGCAGCTTGAGTGAAGCTGCAACGGATGAACATCATGTGTGGGGCTGGAACTGGTGACTGGGGACTGGAACACAGCTCGGAGAGAACAGATAATGTAATTAGTTATTGATTAAGAGCACAGTGTCTATTAACAATCCCTGATGCCATGTGTAGCATGAGACCCCGGCAGCATTAGCTATAGCAGCATAGCTAGAAAGAGGAGAACTGGTAGGAAACACAGCCAAGAGGGATCACATGAGACATCGGCAACCCCACGGGAGGCAGAAGACAGCAACCCCCAGCTCTGCCCTTAGTCTAAGGCAAGGACGTACGAGTCAAGATCACAAGGACCGAAGCCCAGTTCAGCCAGACCGCCCACTCGACACTCCCGGCTAGCGGACAAGGCAGGCAGCCCAGACATGACTCCAGACTCCGGCCCCAGTGACCCAAGCCATGCATCCTGGTCTAAATCTAGTCAAAAGCCTGTGTAAATAGGTATGTCTTTAGCCTAGACTTAACATTTTGGAGAGTGTCTGAATCTCGAACAAAAGTGGGAAGTTTATTCCATAGTTGGGGGGCCATGTATGAGAAAGCC